>VXBX01006986.1:118758-205350 GCA_013400415.1 Scytalopus superciliaris
TTTTTTTAAGGCATTTGTATGGTTATAATTTATCCCACCAAGCAAAGGCTTTTACATGAATGGTTTTTACGTAATAGAACATGATGTTCTCCCTACACCTCATGACCTGCCCATGTCACTCCTTTGGCTTTTGTCCGTGGTATTGTACATTGGCCACACAGCATGTACGGCCCGTAGAGCTGGTTCTGCGTGATGCCGGAGTATCGCCAAGTGTGAGAAAGTGATCTCCAGTACTAGCACCAGCGGAAGAGGCGTTGTCTAGAGGCAATGAGGAAAATTTGAGCATCGAAATTGAAAATTTTAGGCAAGAGAGATCTCCACGAGGTATTTTAAACAGGAGGCGATGTGAGCGGAGCCACAGTTGTTACTATGATCCCAAACCCGATGTCCCTCCCTGTGCATCACGAAACCTCGCCTTACAGGAAACGCCTTCCTGTGCTGGCCCAGTCACCGGCCCCAGTCCCAGTCCTAGTCCCAGTCCCAGCCCAGCCCCAATCCCGCGGCCGCCCCGGAGCGTAGGTCGGAGGGTAGGACGGGGCGGGCGGCGGGAGGAGCGAGTCGCTGCCGGGCCGGGCCGACACATCGCGCAGTGCCCGCCGGCGGGGGAGGCTCGGCTGCTGCTCTCCTTTCCCCGCAGACCTTCCCTGCCCGTGGCATGGCCGGGGCGCCGCGGGGGGAGCGCCTCTCCGTCCGCGCCTTCCGCGCCGCCCGCCCCGAGTACGGCTACGGGCACGGCGAGGGGCTGAGCACGCTGCGAGACCGGGAGTTCCCCCGGCTCCGAGGTACCGGGGGCAGGGCTCGGGGGGGCGGGACATCCCCGGCTCCGCTCGGCCACGGCCGGGAAGCCTCTGGAGCGAGGGAGTGGCGGGGCCTGCCGGGAGGAGTGCCGGGCTCAGTTTGGCCCAGTTCGCTTAGCGACGGGGCGGGGCAGTAGGGCGCTCTGCTCCCCTCTCCTCGCTCCCTCTGCCCTAGTGCCCCAGAGCTGCCGTGGGTTCGCTAACAGCAGCAAAACCCAGAGGAAGCTATTAAGGGCGGGGAGAGGAGAGGAGAAAGAAATTAAAACCGAAAAACAGCCCTTTCCTAGTGAAAAGTCTGTGGTTAGACAGGTCTTTTTGAACTACTTCTGCAGTCTTGTGTAGATCTTCCCGGCCCCCAACGTTAAACGACCTTGCACATTCTACTTCAAATCTAATCCTGATGGTTATAAGACAATAATTTATTATACCTAAAGAGATAGCAATGCCCATGATATTAGCACTTCAAAATATTTTGGGAAAAAAAACAAAAGTAGGGAGTGGAGTAAATAGCATCAGTTTGGATGTCCTGAAACTACTATTTAGGCCACTCGTTCTGTTAAGAGTTGTCATGTTACTACTCTTTTTTGTAGTATCTTTGAATTTTGATGATCAAACACAAGAGTGTGCTTTCTCACACAGGGGTGTTAGTAAAGAATGGAGTTACACTTTGCCTCTAGAGGGATGTGGGAAAAACTTAAGCTTAACAGCTTGAAGAGCTTTAAGATTCAGTAAGTCAGTTTCACAGTCTGGTTTTAGACATATTAGTTGCAGCACTGAAAGTTTGAATACAAGAAATTGCTTGTCTTAAATTCAGCCTTAGATTCTGAAAAATGGGTGTTTTGTAACTCAAACGTTGTTTAGGCATCTAAGCAGATGACTTTTCAAAACACCCAAGAATTGGACTCATTTCTCAGAGGCTTTCCAGTTTTGAAATGAAGTGTGTCTGCTAATGAATGATATCTGGTGGATGAGCCTGGATCCCAAAGAGGGTTTACTGCAAAGGCAGAGAGTTAGGAGTTTTCCTCCATTTGAAAATGTTTTGGCTAATATAGGCTACTGAGTTACACTTTGATTATGTAGCCTATTAAAATAAGATTTAGATGATAGATAATTTAGAATATTTGCAGAAATAGATAAATACAGGTATAAAATAGAATCTGCAGCAATATTAGCTAGTTAAAATCTTTCCATTGTCTATGGTAAGGTGACCTAGGTTGCAAATTCCTTCTGTTCTTTGTTTTCCTGTTTTGAATTTTAACAAGTTATCCAGTTCATAAATTGTCATCTATTTATCTTGAAAGCTTGTCACCTCTGTGAGGAAACTCAACATCCCTTAACTGATTGCTGTGCATGCATGTGGTGTTCTTTGTCTTAAAAACAGTGGCATATCTCCTCTAGTCAAGAACTTGTGCCTTCAAGTGATACCAGCAGTGCCAAATGAAAGGTGTCCAGGGACAGATTCCTAGTCCATGTGTGCCCTGCCTTACATATCTCTTTGTCTCAGAGCTGACTAATTGGACTAATTTTTGAGACTCCAGGAACAGACTCCAGGAACTGGCTGACAGTGGAGCAGTGTGGATGACAAGCATGTTACTTGTGTTTATACCTTGGACTGCTTTTATTTATCCATGTAGATATATCCCCACTTGCTGAAGGTCTTGATGCATTGATGTTGATATTATAAAAAGTTTTTTAAAGCTCTAGATTTTGCTGTCTTGTAGAAATAAGGCAAAGGAAAGGTGACTATTGTACATGTTGGAAGCAGCAATACTAAGTAAAGGAACCTTTTCTGAGTGACTTACCAAAAATGAGCATTTAGCCACTCAAGCATTTTCAACGGCCTGCCAGAACATGCAGGTTGTGGAATGAGGTAGAAGTTTTACATCTCTGGTGGCCTTGGATCAGCTTTGTGGGTAAGTCCTGATTGTACAAACAGTTACTCACTAAGGAACTTGTAGCTGTTCAATGGGTTGATTTCTGCTGGCTGTCTCCCCTAGTGCACAAAGTTGCAGCAATTATATCCCTTCCAGTAAAGAGCAATCTTAACTAGTTCCACTAGGCAAAAGAGAATGAGTTCTGTTTTAGGGAGTTAACAGTAATCATAGAATCATAAAATGGTTTGGGTTGGAAGGGACCTTAAAGATCATCTAGTTCCAACCATGTCCCAAACCACGGGCAGGGACACATTCCACTGGACTGGGTTACTCAGAGCCCTATCCAGCCTAGCCTTGAACACCTCCAGGGTCCACAACCTTTCTGGGTGACCTGCTCCAGGGTGTCACTACCCTTATAATAAAGGATTTTTTCCTAATATCTAATCCAAACCTGTCCTCTTTCAGTTTGAAGCTATTCCCCTTTGTCTTATCAGTACATACCTTTGTGAAAAGTCTGTCTTTAGCCTTCTTGTAGGCCCCCTTTAGGTGCTGGAACGAGCTCTAAGGTCTCCTCGGAGAGGAGAGAGCAGAGACCTCAGAGAAGTTTCCTCATCTAAGGTCTCCTGAACAGCCCCAACTCTTTCAGTCTGTGCTCTGTTTATTTAGGGCACCTCCTAACAATCTTTTCAACATTACAGCTAGATAAAAATCCAGATTTTGCTGATCACTTTTTTATGTGAACAGAATTTTTGGGGTCCCTGTCTAGATATCCATGAATTAAGCCTAATGTTCAGTTTTGGAAGTGTTTTCTTATGAGCACCATGTGATAATAATTATTTCATATCAATGTATTTACTTCTTCCTGATTACTGATATTTTGTGGCATCCACTCAGGGCATCTTGTGCAAATGATGTTCTCTGGGGAAGGCAGAAATTTTTTCTGTGTTACAAACCTTGCACTGCACGTTGCTTGTGCTTCTGTTTTGGTTCTAGTATGAAAGTTGCACAAATGCCTGTTGAGAAGAAGGTGTAACAGATGTGCATAGGGAACACTGGTTACCAGGCATACTGTGGCACCAGGATTTTTCAAAGTTGTTCTACCTACACCTTGGGGTGTTTCACTTATGGCTCCATCAGAAGGAAAGTTGTGTTGGGGATTTCTCCTTCAGGTTTTGTGAGGAGTTAAAAGGAAGAGCTTTACTTCCTTAAATCAGCAGGGATCTGTCTGTTTTGGCACAGAAGCCTTAAATTTTCCCTTTTAAGCCAAAGTTTATCTTCACTTCTGTAATTCAAGGGCTGTTAGCTGATGGCTATAGCAGACCCTTCTAAAAATACACATGGAGTCTGTGAAATGGATCCCTGTTTCACAGGCAGCAGTGTATGTGCAATATGTGACCTTGACTTTAATCTTGTGAGCAGCATACCCTTATCTGCAGTGTAGGATTTTAAACTGTACTTTCAAAATGGATAAGGAAATCAGCAGGAGTTTATAGGTTCTGTTGTTAAGTAATGGGGATAAATATGCTTTTGTGATGTTTATCATAGTAAAGAAAATATCAGCTTGAGTTTGTAATGTGTTTTTAAAAAAGGAAAAAGCTGACATGTGATTTCGATGCAGTGTTTAATCCCAAGATACCTTTCCACTTTCAGTTGTGTGCCAGTATTCTTCTCTAAGAGAGCTGTGGTGGTTCAGTGAGAACTTTCCAAGAGCAATAAGCAGTGGATACCCATCCCCCAAATAAAAATCAACATGTATTAGACAGCATGTATTCTTTAAGGACTGCTGACTGAAGGCAGTCTTTAACTGAGGTGCAATGGACTGTCACAATGTCAAATCAGTTGCTGTTCTGTACTTCTACAACAGTCATGACAAATCATGTCTTACCTTGATAGTATGAACATTTGTGATATGTGTGATTACGTACAGCTAACAGTAATAATGTAACTTGCCTGTTAAGTGAAAAGGAAAGGCAAACTAAGCTTTGAGTAACAAAACTGGCCTTTGTTTCTTTGAAACTCAAATGATGTCCCATGAACTGGTCAGCTGTATGAGAGATTATTCTATCATTCAGTTAAGGAATAGCTGGGTACTGGCTCTGACCTGACACAAAAATCAGTCTTTTTACTCATATTGCTGGTAGTTACTTGCACTGAGACTTTTCCTGTAAGTAGAATGAGAAAAGCAGATTAGCAGTTAGTCCTCAGGGGCTCGGTTAGCAAAAGTCAGCTCTGTCTTCTGAGAACAGAAAAGCCTGTTCTGTCACGTTTGGGGTAGTCTGGTGTTTTGGCTGAATTTCAGAAGTAGGAAATACATTCTGGTGTGTCAGCTCAGGGTAATATTGTTGATAGGTAGCTGATGCTCACATTTTGTGAAACTCGTGAAGATGAGTGTACTGTGAGCCTGAAGAGTTGTGCTCACCTCATGATTGCAAATGTAGGCGGGATCTCAGATTCTCTACTGCTTTGCCAGCTTGCTTTCCTTGTCAAACCAGATATTCTACCAGCCTCATGTCTGAGGATTTGTCTTTATTTTGGAAAAAAAAAAAAAATGGAATAATCTGTGTATCCTAGAATAATTAGAGGGTGGGTTTTTTTGTTTTTTTTTTTGTTTGTTTGTTTTACATCAATGGAGGTTTTTGGTTTTTAGTTGGGTTTTTTGATTGTTTTTTTTATTTTAAAAGATTATTCTGTTTGATCTGGTCGCTATCTTCTGTGTGTGTATGTGTTACTCTGTGCAGATTTCTTAATTATTAGCAATTTTTATCTGTGGAAGAATCTTTTTAATCTAATTTTTTTCTTTTTTTGTGAAGACTGTGTTTTCAGCAAAACCTTTTATAGTTAGGTTCTTTAAGCAGTATATTTCTCTGACCTAGTTAGCAATATACAAGTCTGATCGTGCTCTTTAAGAAAGAGTTTGATAATGAGGGATAAGTTTATTTTGATTCATTTTTGTCTAAAGTCTATGCTGAACCAGAAGTAAGGCATGTACCATTTTATGGTCAGATGCAATGCTTATTGAATTCCCTGAGGCCCGCCCACCCACCTACTGCTGGCCGGAGTTAAGCCAGGCAGCTACAGTCCTGGGAGAGACAGAATCTCCTGGAAAGGACAACTTATTCCACCCATGCAGAGACTGACACAAGTTAATGTTAATCCAGTGCTTACCTCTCCTACCAAAATGGCAGCAAAAGCAATGTGTAGGGGAATGATGAGACTGCTTTTGTTGTCTCCTTGGAACATTTTGTATGGCTAAAAGAGCTGCTAATTGTGCTGGAGAATGTCTCACTGAGTTACCTTACCACTAGCTCATCCTGAACAGACATAAAATCTAAACCTTTTGATTTTGGTATCTAAAGCTGAGAGCTCCTCTTCCTACCACTGTGCAAGCTTGTTTGCTCTCTCCTCAGTGGCTGTGAGATCTCTGCTATACTACTCCTATTCTCAGTAGCCTCTCTGTCACAGTGTGATTTGATTTTGTGAAGCACCTTTTTTTTATTACTTAGAGGGGAAACGAAAGGAAAAGAAATTATCTTCATTTAAGAAGGCTGCTGGTGAACAGTTTGAAATGCTGGAAGACAACTGGGAAAGATGTGTTTAATGGGTGGAGAAGGTATCGTAAAAAGAACTTGTAGTATGGGAAGTGTAACCTCACAACTACACGACAATTATTTTGTTTAAAAAAAGAATATATGCTTATGTAAAGCCTTAATGCTCCCTGTTAATTTCAAGTCAGCATTTATCTAAATAAGCTCTTATCTAAAGAACTGATACTGAAGAGGAAGCATGTGTGGAACATGAAGTGATTTAGTACCAAATGCAGTAGCAGTAGCTGTATGTTAGTCTCAGATGTTTTCCTCTGCCTACTTAGAAGTAATAGGTACTGTTCAGGAATTCCTTACTTTGTACTTCAGGGTTCAGAAGATGATCTGCTCTGTGCAGGACTGATCTTTCAATTGCTGTTCATCATGGACATACCTCTAAAAGAAGGATAGTCATTGCAATATTTCAGCACTGAATACAGTTTTAGTTACTTTAAGTTTAGTTAGAGGCAAAAGAAATTATCTGAAAGTTACAGGTTATCTCTCCTCTTTCTTGAAATGTATTATTCAGAGTAATAGATATATAATTAATTTTTAACTTGAGATTTAGTAGTGTAATACCCATATAAAGATGTTCACTGCACCATTACACTGGCTCTGTAATCGCCTGTGTCACATAGTACAAGGCATTTAAAACTCTGCCTGGAAACAGAAATGTGGAGCAGAAAAGCAAATTTGTAAACCCTTTAAGCCTGATACAGTTCACATGAACTCAAAATACTTAGGGGTATTGTAGAAATAAATAGTCAATCAATTTGAGCTAGATTCTTTACAAGAGGAAATAATCATAAGTGGACATTAGAGTTTTTAAATCAATATGTAGACATAAAAAATATTAGATTTGGAAAGATAATTTATGGAACTCCTCAGATGCTGCAGGGTATCAGCCACCCATTTTAAAAAAAATTGCACTTTTAATTAAAAGATACATTATCTCTAAAATTAATGTCTGTACAAGATGTATATTAGTGTTTGAAAGTATTGAAACCGGCAGATGTTCTACTTAGAAAAGCACAAGATGCTTCTTATCTCTTACTCAAAAATTGGAAACGCACCAAAATCTTGTTCCTACAAAATCCTGCATTGCTTGTGCTTCCTTGCTTCTGTTGCCTTTGTATTGTTTTAGATTCTGCTGTTTGACCTCCTCTGTTGTTATAATGTTGCTACATATGAGATTTGTATTGATTTATCTCCAGCCTGTTTCTGTATGATGCATATCTGATTTAATTTTTTTTAAATTTGAAATGTAAGATTGTTAATTAAAGAGTGTATGTAAGTTTCCAGACAGCAGTGATCTGCTTCTGGTGTTCCTGCACTTATATTGGAATTTTCTCTGCAAAATCAGAACCTGGCACAGGACACACTTGAAATTTCCACTAGATGTTATGGTAGGAATTCCCGGAGAAGTGAGATTGTGTTGGTCAGTTTCATTGCATACTTGGTATCAGGGAGATGCTGCAGAGGCATTGCTTGGATGTGAAAAGACTGTCATTGAATTCAGGAAGACCATACTGCAGAGTGCTGCATAGTAAAAAGCACTCATATGAGAGGGTGATAAATGAGTAGACAGCACAATATGTTTGCACAGCAAGATGCTTTACTCCGAGATGGAATTTAGGAAGTAGGATGAGCTCCCAAATGTCTCAGGCTTTTTGTCTTAGCCCAAGCCATGAATGCAGATGTTTTGCTTTATGTGACACTAAAGTACTAGTAAAGTGGGTTTTTAAAATTATTTTTGCTTCCCAGAACTTAAAAAGGGGAGTAAATAAAAATAAATTCTTGTTAAGAATATGTCAGCTTAGAGTTGGTATAATTTTTTCTCTTCCTAAGTTAATAATGCTGCTTGTGTTACCATGTCTGTGTATTGAGAACCACTGGTTGGTTCCTGTCTCACTTGGTAGGAGGGGATGTGTTTTGTGGAGGCATTAGGAAAAAGGGGGTGTCAAGACTGAAGTTGTGCAACAGGGATGTCATAGTTATGGAGAAATAGGGGTATAGTAGGGCAGGGAAGCATAAAGACAGGCCACAAAACTCAACTAATTAAGTCAAACTTAATTAGTTTATTGCCAATGAGGCAAATTGTTACACACCTGGCAGTATTTCTGCCAGCCCAGGTAGATACTGTGCCATGGTGCTCTTTGCTCCTTCGCCTTCTGTCTTGCTGTAGAGCCATGGTTTGTGAGATGCCTGTGATGGGGATGCAACCCCAGGTAGCCAGCAGCTGGGAGAGTGTCATGCAGGAAAACCCTTAAGTTGCTCTTTTTCCAGTACATGAAATACACATATTAAATGGGAAGGCAGGACTTCGGGAGAGAAATCTTTCTCTCGCCGCTGTTTTATTTCCCCCTTCTTACTTTCAGCACTGTCATGACTCACTCCTTGTTTCTTGTAGCAGTCGGGGGAATATGGCTTTTACAAGAGAAATAAAAAACATGTGGTTTCTGTCCTCAGTCAGATTAGTCCCTGGAGCACCAGCATCTAAAATGCCTTTTAAAGAAAGCTAAGAACATGACTGGACAGGGTTTTTGTCACTTACGGTCTTCCTAAAAGGGAGAGATGCGGTCACAAGGATGAAAAATGATTATACA
Source organism: Scytalopus superciliaris (assembly GCA_013400415.1). Taxonomy (NCBI): domain Eukaryota; kingdom Metazoa; phylum Chordata; class Aves; order Passeriformes; family Rhinocryptidae; genus Scytalopus; species Scytalopus superciliaris. The sequence goes on from VXBX01006986.1 coordinate 127,617, forward strand.
ACTAAACTTACTTCTAGAAATATGCAGAATAATGTTCTAAATTGAAATTTGGAAAGATGGTAGGAAGCTTCTTTGAAAAGATAGTCATTAATTAAATTAATGTTGTGTGAATCAATTTAATTAATGCACAATTAAACATCAAATATCACTGTTTATCCTCCTTTGCAAACTTATGAACAGGTCAGGTGAAGTTGCACAGTCATCAGAAAGTTTGTCCTGTAACTTTTTCCTGAGGAAAAAAATTGAAATCTAGGTTTTTCCACATTTTTATGTTTGTGCCACACAGCACATTAAGTTGTCATAATTCAATAATTTGGAACTGATGGGACCAGTAATAGGGTCCAATGTATGTTGCCTTTCTTTAAAACAAAGGACTTTGTATTGCTGTTGTGTGAGGTACACTCTGTCTGCTGTGCCATTCATTTTCCAAGTAACTTATTAAGGAGTGTAAGTTATTAAATATGTAACTCGGAGGTGCGTTTTTATTTATTTATACACCTACTTGTTATTTCTTTTAGTGGTAAACAGTTACAATTGACTAAAAACAAAATGTTACTTGGCTGCTCTGTGGCAGTATGCAACTTTTTATAAATCTGCCATCATCTTTGATTTATCACACACTAGGAAAATATTCATTATAGATTTAATCAATTCAGGAGTATGCAAGCCCAGTGAGCAGAGTGGTGACTTTTCTTAATACCCTGTCCAATCTCAGTTGTGATGGACAGTTTGCTTTGATAATGCACATTGCCTTCTCATGAGGCTGGATAAAAACATATAAAGTGGTTAACTAGCAAGACCTCACTACCTGGTGGATTGAATGGCCCAAAATTAAAGACTTGCATGAAAAAAAAGCCTTTGCCATCTACAGACATTCTACTTTCTTCTGCCTGCCCACACGGTATTGCTTAGTTGGGAAGCTGATTGAACTGATGTTCAGATAAAACTGTATGTAGACTATTGAACTCTGTAGTTGGTCACAGAGTTCACAAACAAATGAGACATTTGATGAATTACTCAGAAGTAACATTCTTGTCATTGGAATGGGCTGCCCGGGGAGGTGGTGGTGTCACTATCCCTGCACATGTTCAAGAAGTGACTGGACATAGCACTTAGCATTATGGTTTAGTTGTCAACGGAGTGTTTGGTCAAAGTTTGGACTCAATTATCTTGGAGGTCTTTTAAAACCTTAAAGATTCTATGATTCTGTGATATCATGGAAGGTTGTCATTAAGTGTAGCAATATGATAATGTTCCTCTGCTTATCACCTTAGCATAGATGTTTAGTGACAGCTACAATGCTGCCAAGGCAGCCTAATATTACAAATGCAGGATGACTGTTTGCTCTTCTAAAGAGGAGATAATTTAATACTAGTATAAGCACATAAAAACTTATGCCATTTAAATTCATTAGAAGTGACTTGGATGACTTTAAGTATATGTGAAATAAACTAAAAACCATGTAAGATGTATTTTGGTTAATGTGAAATGACATGAAAGAGACATTAAAATACATAAATAACTTTTAAAGGATGCCTTCCTTCCTTCCTTCCTTCCTTCCTTCCTTCCTTCCTTCCTTCCTTCCTTCCTTCCTTCCTTCCTCCCCCCCTCCCTCCCCTCCCTAGAAGTTGTCTTTAATGTAGGTTGTGTTAAAATCATAGTTATAAATGTGCTAGTTTTTTTGGTAAATGAATTGTGCATTTCAGTGAAACTGTTCCAAATTCATGCTCAGGTGAAACTCTCTACAGTGGAATTTTACTAAAAATTCGTGGCACTAGCAGTTTTGCTCTCTAGTGATTGAAGCCATCTATTTCTCCCTCATTGTGCTTAGAAGCCATGATGTTGAGCAGTATGTGAATGATGAAAAAGTATATGTGAATGATGAAAAAGTATAGGTTTTAGTGAGTTACATCAACACGTTATTTTAGCAAGTTTCCTTGCCGTCTGGTATTTTTCAAGAGCTGAAAGAAATCTTCCCCTCTTTGCCCTCCAGATGTCAAATTTAAAAACACCTGCTTTCACTGGAATATTTATATCCTGATTAGCAATAATGAAGGCAAATCTAGCTTTTTAGCTCATGGAAGCTGAAGCTACCCATTAAAAAAAAAAAAAAAAGAAAACATCTTTTCCTTTGGATGTATGGACTGTTGTGGAGTTCACAGTGTGTAATGCTTGTTTGGAGGCATTCCGTTGATTCGCAAAGCTTTGCATCACTGAGCGTGACAGTTCCTGGGAGATTAAATAGCTGTTGCCATCAGAACATTAATCAGTTTTTCTTCCATTTCTGCAAGTACAGGGAAGGATATGGGTACTTGTAAAGTGTCACAAGGATTACATTGCAGCACTTCCTGGATAAACTTCAGTGCCACTGAAGAGAGGGAAACAGTTCCAAATAATCTCTTGACAGCTGTCATGTTTCCAAAAACGTCCAATCCAATCTTCCAATCTAAGTGCTAGATATCTTGTGGGTTCATCCAGCCACTTCTGCTTCTGTTTCCTTCCATTATAGTGGTAGAAATATGATTAGGTACTAAACTAATCCAATAGCAGTTAACTTACAATGATCTCTTCTCAATCTTACATGTAAACGAATTTATAATGAATGGGTATTTGGAAGTTTTGGGGAAAACCTGCCTTTGGCCAATTCTCACTTCTTCAAATGCTTCTTAAACCTTTATGTGTAGAAAATCTATCGTGCCTTTAAAAAGTATCTGTATTGTTTTACATGGGTTGTACTGAAACAGCATGAGCATCTTTGAAATGGGTAAAATTGATATTTATAACATAGTTATAGAAATGTTCCAGATAGGAGGGCTGGGGCATGGAAGGGAACCTCTTGATTTTTTTCCCTTAGGATGAGAGATTAGGGGAGTGGAACTGGTTTGTTTGGGGCTTTTTATTTGTTTTATAATCTAGCTGCGAGACTTGTGGTCTTTCTAGTCACTCTGCATCTCCGTTTTTTTGGGTTTTTTTTTGGCTGTGGATTGAATTTCCCCATAGTTGTAGAACAGAAATAGCTGAATCCAGGAGAAACTTTTATGTTTGCATAGAATCTACTTCACTGCACTATGTGCTCCATTTGGAATGACACGGAAGGAAACCGCAGTCTGGTCTAACATGTATAGTCTCTGGATAGATGTTGGTTGGGGTTACTGGCTTACAGACAGGAATATATGGAAAAAATCAAACACTAGAGAAAAAAGTTATATAAAGAAGAATCCATTCATATCAAAACTGATTGTTTCTTATTGTTTTTCTGCTGAGCAGTAATTACAATGGGTATATATACAAATATAAACATTAAAAATATATTAAAAACCAGCTCTCTCCTGATAAATCCAGGAATTTTACTCTCCCTGTGGTGAGAACACAAACTGCCCAACTGTCATGTTTCATAGCAGAAGGAAGAGAAGTGTTTCAAGTTGGAAGAGGGATAGGAGGAAAAAGAGCACACCGCAGGCACAGGGTAAAAATTGCCCTTAGTGCCTTTCTTCTTGTCGCTCTTTGAGCAGAAATGGGAGAAGAGAAGCCCGTAATTTGCTCTAGAAAAAAAAGGAGTCTGTGTACACTGCACAATAACGGATCTCATGAGGTTCACTTTATCACTATACTGTGACTTTCTGTGGAGCCAAAGTACCAAATGTCTAATGTCTGGACAAAATGTTGAGGAATACATGCTTTCCATCTGGAAACAAACTTCCTCAAAGCAGTTATCTCACACATGAAACCTGCATTATGTTCTGTGCAGCTACTTGCCTGGGTTCGTTCTAGTTTCACTATTGGGGAGCCATTCTTGCATTGTGATGGGGATTATATTACACTGGGATAATTTTCATTTTGGTATTTATGGCACAAGTTTGGAGAGGAGTTTTTAGAAGTAAAGGGATCTGGAACGAAACATGTAGAACCAATGTATGAACTGAGTTAGATGCATTCTGAGAGTTACCATTGTGTCAGAGTGTTTTGATCCAGATTTCTTTCCCTTTAGTTGTCTGAATTTTGTATACTCTAATTTGTAATGTAGTGGGCAGATTAAGGCATCTGACTGAAACAGATTTACAATAGTTGTGATCTTATAATTCTTTGAAAATTGTGTCCTTCTTGAGGTAATTGTAACTAAGAACACAAATGAGGGCACACTAACACACTAATTTTAAAATTTAAACTTTTTTTTAACTAGTTTGATTTTATTTTTGCTTTGCTTGGAGTTATAATTCTTTCTCTTACGTTTTCCAAAACTCTGACACATACCTTGTCCTTTCTGTACTCTGCTGGGAACTTTTTTTAACTATTTTAGAATGTTGGTTTGATGTATTTAGGTTTTTTATTTTTATATCTCCCGGGTATTCTTTCAGTGAAAAATGTTCATGCAGTTTTGCTAAAATATAAACAGGTATTACAAATTAATTTAATCCTAATGACAAATAAATAGCTTTAAAATACAAGTGATAGAAACCAATGTTGCCTTAAACACACTTGCTTTGAGGGAATAGGGTAATATTATGTCCACAAGCACGAATTCAACAAAAACTAGAAATTTCGGGATATAATTAGAGCTCATTACAGAAATATATATATCGCTCAATGCTATTCTGATGTTACTTCCAGTTATAGCAAGTCTCAGGAAGTACTTGAAAATTAGCAGTGCATAAATTGGCTTTGAAATATTAGCAAATTACTATTATTTTCCAATTATGATAATATTGTTCATTATTAATATGATAATTCATTGTCATAAATAATGCTCACCTCACTTAAATTTCCTCTCCACCCTCACTTCATGTTACAGAATCAGTTCCTGAATTTCTTAGCTTGTATAACTCTCCATGTGTCACTTGACATCCTTTGCCAATAAGGAAGAGGTGTGTTCAGCCATCTGATTTGTTCAGCATTGGTAGAAGTGGTCTGTAAAGAAGAAACAGGCTTTAGCCTGGCTGGGGAACTCCAGCAGCTCTGGCACTTCAGTGTGGCTGTGCTAGTTAGGGAGGCACCGCACAGGAAATTGCTACCCATACTCAGGATCCAGTCCTGTAGTCAGTTCTGGAGGCAGAGTATACTGTGTGGTTTTATCTAGAAACTACTTTCAAGTACCTTGTGTCAGAAGTTGAGTAAGATATATTGTATGAATATTATGTCTGGTCATTTATTCAAATATTATACAGCTTGTGGGGGAAGACCTTGATTTTTAAATGCATAAAGTTTTCTTAGCTGTCTTGAGGCAAAGTAGAAGAGCTGATATTGTGGCAGAGTTGCGATTTTAAGTTCAGAGTTCAAAGATCAGGGAAACTGGAATATTTGGTTTTCTGTGCATAACATTTTACCCATTCTCAAAGCTAGTCTAGTGTTAGTGAGGCCATTTGTATTTAGTACTTTGAATAATTTATGGTGAAATTATAATTATCTTTAATTTCTGAAGTTCTTAGTATGGGAAGAAGCCCTTTAATTTAGAGGAATTATGCTATGATTTAGTGAAGCACATAAAAATATTCTTCAGGTGTGTGCTTATAAAATTGTGATAACATTGTAATTGCTTTATTGCTGGGTCCGTTAAAAAAACAAAAAAGGAACAACTGTGAAACTCATTTTTGTAGCCACAGGTATCCACTGGAAGGTTGTTATGAAATATGAAGTTCTGTATGTTTGTATCAGTAGTCAGACTGTTACTGGGTTTATGATGCTCAGATATTTATATTTCTTAGTACTAACATAAATGGGACTAACTGCAACAGTGCCCCAAATATTACTTTTATTTAGACATAGAGCATCCTGATAAACAAAGTAAAGTTGCAAAGGAGTAGTTCACTGAGTGGACTTGCATTGAGATGAACAGAATTAGAACTCAATCCCCAGTACTGGAATTCTCTAGTGAATGCAAATTTATTCAAGTTGTAGTTGTGTCTGACTCTCTTCAAAGACATCCACCCATAACTATTGTTAATGTACTGTTACCAAGTATCAGTATTGCTTTTCTTAAGTGTTGATGCTGTCTGTAGATGTTAATTTTGATTGAGGTTGAAAGCAGATGTGATAACTTCTAGGTTATCACTTTGCCAAAATTATCAAAATGTACAGTTAGAGAAATGCTAAAGAAGAGAAGGTGGAAAAGAACTGTAAGGGAAGAGAGTCTTCAGATTCACATCTGCTTTTTCCTTATGTTCTGCATCAAGAAGCAACATTAAGATACTAATTAACCTCTTAAGGGAATACTTATGTACATACATTCATATACCCATCTCAGTGCTGCATAAATAGGCATATTTGTGCATATTTGTAAATAAAGGTGTATAATATGTGCTTAGAGGAACCGATCACCTGGATGCCTTGAGTACACCTCTGGAGCAGTTCTTTATTTGGTGCAGCTAGTAAGCTGATTGATGTAATTTTGAGATTATGTTGCTGTTGCCTGTTATTATAGCCCTCCTCCTCCTTTTGTCAATTAATTATTGCAACTGTTGCACTTTTAAAATTGATATCTAGACTTTGGAAAGTGCATGCATACCCAAGACTGAATATGTCCTGTAGATGCCAGATGAGGATGTAGCAATATGAGCAGTCCAGCATATTTTATTAAAGGAAGGAAAACTTCACCTGTTTCAAAGGTCATTAACATTGTAACAAAGCTCTTTAACTTGGCCTGGAAACAGAATGGTGATCAGTGTTTAGGAAGTACTGATTGTAGTGTCCTGGTTAATGGTTTAACTCAGAGTTCAGCAGAGCCTCATAATTACTTCAAAGACTGTGGAAACTTTGATGTGTGTTCTCATATTTGAATGCAGCTTTGCAGAGTTGAGGCCTTTGTGACCTGAAGGCAAAGTTCTGCTTTGGTTATTCATTGTAGTACAGCAGAAACACAGTTAGACTTCACATGGGTTCCTTTTGACTCACTGGACTGTGGAATAGACTTTTTTTTTGTCGAGTTGCAGCCCTTCAAGTTCAGATAGCCTGTCTTCTGAAATTATAATATCTCTACCCAGTGCAAGGTAATGTCTCTGGAAGAGCCACAAGCTCCTCCTTCCAAACAGCTTAATGGCAGTGTCCAGCAGTCAATTGTTTCTGTCCAAAGTCAGATTCAAAGTAATGACCAAGCTTCCAAAAGCTGTGTCACATGTCAACCACCCTTTAAGGAAGAGGGTTCTAAACGATGTGTTTGTTTCAGCAGCTTTTGTTGTAGGAAACTTTATCATGGTGTACATCAGTGAAGTTAAAAAAAAATAAAAGCGTCTGGAAGCCGCATGCTGTTGTTCCTATTTAAAGCAGGTCTATGTTGGATAGGATTTCTCTCACATAGTGCTGTGTTCAGACCTACTCATTAGGAAGCCTGTATTTTTGTCAGAACTAGTTAACAAATCTCTGCAGCTGTCATACTGTTTTGGACTTAAAAACTGTGGTTTCCTATAACAGTATGTTTTCATAAATGTATTTTTTCGTTCCTGGTACATTCCTGAAAATGATTGTTGAAGAATTGGAGTTAGGGAAAGTCCCTAATAAACGGAACATAAACTTGTGGAAACTAATTTAGGTATATTAAATTATATTAGTATATTAAGTTAATGGCAGAACATTTATGCCAATATACAATTACATACCTGTTAAATTATTGACAGAAAACTGCTACACTTTTTGAGTAGGATTTTTTTTTCCAATTAGATGTTTTTTTGTACTGAAGTATTATGATTTTGTGGAGGTATCAGGAAATTACAGTCAATACTGAAAAAAAATTATAAAATAATTCTTATTTTAAAAAGTCCCTAAATAAGAAGTTTATTTCATGGGTTATGTTGCTGACATTGGCATAATGTGGTCAATGAACTTCAGTAAAGGTAAAGCAATTGGGTATGATCTTACCATTTAGATTGGCATGTTTACACTTGAGTAGTTTCACCTGAGATGAAACTCAGATCAAATTACTATAAAGAAAAAGTTAAACTGTCTTGCATTGTGGGGTATTGGTGCCAAAAGATTTTATTATGGAGAAATGTCTAGATTAACCCACTACATATGCAAAAGAAAAGCCTATACATACTTTTTCATGCATACTTACTATCTCCCTAATGAAATCTCAGTATTTATCTGTCACATTGAAATTAAATTCTTTGTATTAAATATTAGCAGTTAGTAGTGATACTGAAACTCCTATGCTTAACATGTTTAACGCTGTTTTTGCTGTCCCCTGTTTATGATTTCTGTTTATGTTGAGGACTGCTCACTGGTGAAAAGATTATACAAGAGGTCCTGGTCAAGATTTATGTGTGGACATTTCAAGCGTTAAACCTCCCCTTGATTTAATAATGCTGTTCTTTTGTGACTGCACTGCAACCAATTAAGAGTGAACTCAGGTCAGGACTAACAGTTAGGAGTGTAAACCAAGAGATACGGGTGTGTTGGTCTAAGGAGGTATTTTCCCACTAAAGTTAGGGAAACTTACTCTGGCTTTCCAGAATTCAGAGATCATCTTCTTGAATATGTGTTCTACTCCTCCATCCCATGCTCTCCAATCCTCTGTTGCTTCCAGAAAATGGGCTTCCAGCTGGAGGAGGCATAGCTGGAACTGAAATGGGTTGTTGGAATTATCATTCATTAAGAATAAAGGAAGATTACATTTTTAGCCAGTGCAGGTGGAGAGGTATTACCAGCTTGTTAAGGGAGAAATACCTCTTGAAGCCAAGTGGGTGAAGATAGATATTAAAGCTAAACACTGATGTGGGAGATATGAGCATACACTGATCATAGAAAAGCGTAGTCTAGAGGTTAAGATGTAGTTTCTTACTGGGAAGATGCAATTCTGAAGCACTGTTCTGGTTAGAGCCAGGTATACTCACAACCTACCTGTTTTTCATATGAAAATAGCTTGGCTGAGGAGCGTAGTGATGTGTTGTAGCAAAAGATGGCCCACTGTGGGCCAGGAGAATCTTCTCAGACCTCTCATCTTATGGGAGTGTAGAATTGGCCTAACACTCTGCATTTCATATTCTTTGAATTTATGCACAGTTCTTCTTAGTAATATAGTCATTTGGTTTTACATGTTTGTCCCTGAAAGATCAAATTTACGCTGAAGGGAAACTTAAATTTCACATATTCTTATATCCCTGAAATTGATCTTCACTGTCTGTTTCTGTCAATGGACTGTTTACTAGATGGTATAAGTAAATTAAGGGCTGTGTCTATGGGGAACCTTATGTGAAGAGCTTCTATTTAAGAATAAATGTACTACTGGTTTGCAGGGGCAGCCTCACTTCTTCACCAGAAAAAGCAGCAGAGAGAAATGTTGTTGCCTTCACCAAACAAGACATTGATGTGGTCTTGTCACTGGGAAGGAATGATGGCTGGGAAGTACTTCTGTAGGGTATCAACAGTGGGGTTATCTGATTTTTGCTGTCATTCAGTATTCATTGTGTGTACCAGTTCTCATGTGAGTGTTTAATTATTGCTATGGTTGCAAGTTCAGCCCAAGGGTATAGCTGGCAGAGGCTCATAGTGAATTATTTCTGTGTAATGAAATGAGTTTTAAGGGAAGAGGGTGAAGAAAAGGGTTACTTTTTGGGTCACTGTTGTTTTGAACTTAGTTTGTCTTCGTGTGTGTTCTGGAAATGCATAAAATAATTTAAAAGGCTTCTTATATATCCCTACGCATTTCATTTGATGCATTTTGGAGAGAATATTTAGGGTCACTATTTTGTCCTAGATTTTATATGAAGCCCATTATTTCAGGCCACAGGGCAAGAAATAGAACTGACTAGAAAAGTCAGTTTCAAACATAGTTTTGGTATGTTGTTGAATGTCTGTGGCTGTTTTATGGGAAGAATGGGAAGGAAAATGAAGCAGGAGTATGCCACTAGAATGTTTAGCTAATGACCACTATTATGAACAATTATTATTATGATTTCTTAAACATTGCCTTTTACTATCATGTTTTCATCTCTAAAAGGCATTCTAAATGCCTCTTTCCTACACAAAAGTGAATGTTTCTGTGAAATTTTCAGCAAAGCCAGCAAAACTATTTTCTAGCAATAGAAGAGTGGGGAATATGTTCTCTTTCAACTCTTCTTTCATTTGATGAATTGCATCAGAGGGAAATGGGAAAAAGAAAGAGACTGAAAGATGGTCATATCTTCGCTAGGGAGGTGTGAAAGCTGGTTTCAGTCTGAGCAAGTTTCAGTTGTTTGAAGACTTGTATAAATATGAATCACTTGTGATTTATATTTCATCCAAAGATGGCAAGACAGGAGGCTGCACTATGTTATTCACATGAAGCTGAGGTACCTCTGATTCATACCCACAAGTAAGACTTCAGCTGGTCTCCCACAGCGTGCTAAAGGTATCTGTGGAAATAACATAACTGACTGCAGTCGATATTTAATCATGCCCCGGTGATGCACTGAATAAAGCTGTGCCTTACAGGTAGGCCAAATAGATGAAGGTGGGCGCTGATTTATCCTTTTACTGCGGTGTCACTTAGCACAGGAGTTGGCAAATGATGGAATTTGATAGCATGTAATTTTATGGGTTTTTTCTGTAGCTGTAGAAGATACATTTCATAGGTTTGGATGTGAGTTCTTAATAAATGTGAAATCCTCGCTTTCTTTTGCACTCACGTATACCAGCAAGCTGCAAACTGAAAGCTGCAAGTAGGGGCTCGTGTACATAAGAATAGTATGCATACTCACACTGAATAATCTTAGCCACCTAAGTAGCTTTTGTGGAGTTGGTATAGCCCCTGCTGAGGAATACAGCAAGCGAAGGGGGTGTATGGTATTGACTGTAAAGTCTTTTAATGTTCTGCCTGCTTTGCTGTAGGTAATAATGCAATGAGAGCAAATAATGCAAGCCAATAGCACGTGGAGAAAAATAATGGGAACTTATTACAGATAAATGTAATTGCACATTTCATGCTTTGCTTTTTGTAATGAGTCCATCAGGTCAAACACTAACATACATTAATTAAACACCATTTTTCCACAGAACTCAGTAACTGGTTATCACCCTTAGAATATTGGTACCATTATCCAGGTTAGTCTCAGCCCAGTGCGGATCAGCATTGCACAGTCGGGTCAAGCTGTGATTACTCAGATTGATGAACTCAGTGGGCTGGCAGCGGAAAGCCGAATTGTGCCCATGGATGTGGGCTCACTGCTGCGTTACTTCACCAGGCCTGTAGCAATTAAGTCATATCATGCTGAGAAACAGTTTTTCCTTTAACTGCATGGTAACTATTCTGACTTTTAGTGTCTATAGGTTTGTCCATCAGGCACTATGCTTTTGTGGTCTTTTGAAGAGATCCTTAGCCCTAAGCAAGGGAAACAAAACATTACCTTGTCTAGCAGAGCAGGACGGTTTAGGTAAGAGGCATGTTTTCATTGAGAAAACATACTGTGGTTTTGATAGTTTTTGCCTAAATCGATGCCAAAAATGAACTGAAGGAACACGTAACAATATTTATTAAGTGTTTAATCCAGAAAATACCCAGCAAAGGCAAATCTCAAATCATATTAGTAGGAGGTGGTGGTGTTTTTTTTAATTTTTTTTTTTCTTTTAGTGTACTTTATAAATGGCTTTGTCTAATGACAATCTTTGTCTGTCTCTGTCCTTACAGTGTGTGGGCAGATTGTGCCCTGTGTCATTGTGAGATTTCAGGCACTTTTACAAAGGCTGTCTGTATTACATTACATAGTTAAAGCTACTTTTGCCATGTAATTTAGGAGCATCCCTTGAGGCAGCTAAGTTCTTATGCAGTCATTGGAAAGAGGGAGCTGTCTCTAAAGGGTATCTGACTTGGATTAATAACCTAGGGGCTCAACACGAACCAGCACTGTGCGCTCACAGTCCAGAAGGCTAACTGCATCGTGGGCTTCATCAGAAAGCAGTGTGACCAGCAGGTCAACGGAGGTGATTCTGCCCCTCTGCTCCACATTCTGAGACCCCACCTGGAGTGCTGTATCCAGCTGTTGAGTCCTCAGCACTGGAAAGACACTGATCTGTTAGATCAAGTCCAGAGGAGGGCCCCCAAGTTGGTTAGAGGAATGGAGCACTTCTTCTATGATGAAAGGCTGAAAGAATGGAATTTGTTCAGCCTGGAAGAGAGAAGGCTTCAAGGTGACCAAATTATGGCCTTCCAGTACCTGAAGGGAGCCTACAGGAAAGATGGAGAGGGACTTTTTGCAAGGGCACGTAGTGACAGAACAAGGGGAAATGGCTTCAAACTGGAAGAGAATACATTTACGTTAGATATTAGGAAGAAAGTGAGGGTCGTGAGGCACTGGAACCCAGAGAATTTGTGGATGCCTCATCCCTGAAAATGTTTAAGGACAAGCTGGATGGGACTTGGAGCCACCTGGTCTAGTGGAAGGTGTCTCTGCCTATGGCAGGGGGGTTGGAACTAGAAGATCTTTAAGGTTCCCTTCACCCGAGCCCATTCTATGATTCTGTGAACCTGAGGTTGCTGATGTGAATCTGCCTGTTAAAACCTCACTGTATTCAAATGATATCACACCTGTCTACAACCTCTGTAGAGCTCTATCCTCCCTGTTTTGTCTTTTTTTTTTTCCTCCTTCTTTGTTTTGGTATATGAAAATATCATCTTTATTTTTTGACAGATAATGCTTTATTCTGCCTTCAGCTTGTTTTCCTATAATCTATTTCGTACTGGTTTTGTTAATATTGCTGTACTTAAGATATATGCTGTCTCCCCAGGGCATTGACTGTATCTACTTTCCAAGTAATATTGTGCATATAATCCTACGGAATTGCAATTATATCCACCAATCAAAATTCATGACTCTGTAGAGTTGCCGCCTTGTAGCTACACATTTCATTCTTCATTATGAGACTATTGGTGATATAGCTGGCAGCCTGTAATCAACTGAAGTGCAGGAATTTTGAAGTGCCAGAGCTGTGAGAAATAATCTGTGAAGCTACAGTGCAGGTTGGCTTGTTTTGATGACTGTGGTAGAATCACAGGATAACAAAAGGTAAAGGAGGTGAACATAGAGCAGCCACATGGTATTTAGGTAAACTAGTTATTTTTGGAAGTGATACTCAGTCAAAGTTCAGAAATGTGTAGCAGCAAGAACAATTTCAAAGAGTAAAAGAACAAATTACATAGTACCAAGTATTAGTAATTAAGCCATATTGGAACTGAGTGATTAAGCAAAGGTTCTGAAGGAGGAGGAAGCTTAGCCTCCCTGAGCCACCAGGCCTCTTTAGGCAGTCTCTCTATGCTCCTACGCCTCTAGACTATCCTCTGTGTGGTAGACATATATGTAGCTTAATAGTTAATAAAGATTTAGTAAAAATATAACTGCCTTCTCCTACTCTCAGTTCATTAAATGATGTCTTTAAATTTCTTCTAAGTCAGATGGAATCATGGTTTAGGAAAATGTGCTTTTGTCAGAAGCAAATATTTTGACTCCCAGAAATTAATCTGGTAGTTTCTTTTTGCCTTGTATGTTTTGCAGACTGTCAGACTTTGTGTAGATGAATGTTGTAACTTGGTCTTAAACTCTAATTTTGAAAAGCTTCAAATCAAATTATCTTTTTTTCATTTAAGAGATAGAAATGTTCTGTTAAATGGAATGATCCCCTGGCATTTTTGAGGCTGTATATACATGTGCACTCATGAAGTTTTACAAAGGGATAAGGCAGGCACTTGGAGATGGTGAATGTTTTGTTAAGAGGTGAGTTGTAGCACATTAGGAGATCAGAGAGCTGGTCTGGGACTTTCTTCAGCAGGACAGACTGGCCTGTGTTGGTACCCAAAGAGTTCCCCATGTAAAATTAATCTGCAAGGATATTAGCATATGAATATTGCAGCTTATGAACCAACACTCTGGCTGAATAACTTTCCATAACTAATGCCGACACATTGAATGGTTTCCGATATTCCTGTAAAACAAACCCTACTTCTGAAATATGATTTTATCAAATAGTTGGTATATTATTAGATCAGTGAAGTCAGTTACACACTCCAAGCATAATAGTATGTAAATTAAACCAAAAGTTAATTTTACTTTTTCCCTGAGCAATGAAACCATGTCCTGATGGATATTGCATTTTAATTTTCTTTCAGTTGATCATATTATATTTTCTTTCTCCTGTTACTTCACATAAACAGTATAATTTCATAGTGCTGACAGCCTATATACTAAATACCACAGTGAAATAGGGAACTGTATTATTCTCTATATACTGACAAATCTCTTTGGTTAATGTGCATTCAATAAAGATAAAATAGCAGATGTTATTAAACAAGGGAAAAGCACAATGAAAGTTATTAATGTGCTTTTTGGTGGTGTTATGCATGTGCCACTTTTTTTTTCTTTCCTTTAAAAATACAATTTTGTTGAAATAAGACAGCAAGGAAAAACTACATCATAAAAGTGCAATAGCAATGAAGATACTTGTTTCAGTGCAGTCTCAAATGATGAAAGAGCCCATTTCTTTTTTTTTGGGCAGCAGAGAGTATTAAATGCTGTTCTCTGTTTTCAATTAAACAGCAGCGTTAAACATAAAATAAAAGTGAAGGAATTTAAAAAAAAACCAAAAAGGACTGGCTGTTTTTTTTTCACTTCCATTTCATAGAACTGCAATATTGTCCTTTATTATGAGCTATGTAGGAATCAAGTTTGAAAAACCACTCAGGGGGCCTTTGCCTAGAGATCTTTTAGTCCATGTTGTCTCACAGGAGTGTTGGTCAGGATGGGAAGCACCTGTCCCCTTGTGAGTGGATGGTTTGTGTTTGATGACCCTCAACCGGTTGCCTGGTTTTTGCTCATGCTGTAAGGTTGTGTAATCCCTTCAGTGCTGCCACCCTCCTTAGGGCTGGAAGGGTCCAAAGGTGGCAGCTCTCTGCACCCCGAGGAGCATCTCCTGTCTGTGCTCTTGGTGCCCATGAAAACTAATGAGCCAAATGGCTCCTCTCTGTGAGCTTTACTGGGAGAGTGTTGGCTGGGATGATCACCTCCAGGACAGCAGTTCTTCCCGGTGTGTCTGGCTCAGGGCTGACTCTTCCCGTTCTTAGCTCTATTCCTGCCTTTCCCAGCTATAGCCAGTGACCATGGGCTGTTTATTGCCCTGACCACTGCCATTGAGCTGTGTCCTGGTAGTGGTGGTTGTGTCTGTTGCTCCACGTCCTACATTTCAGTGGTGAGACGAGCAGCTGTCAGAAACTGAGCAGGACAGACACATATATGCATTTTGACTCCCTGTGTGCTTGTTTGTGCTGCTTCGTAGTGTTTGGGAGAAACTTTCTAGGATAAAAAAAAGCCTCAACCAAGCCAAAACTAAAATACCTGTACAGGTAGTAAATGGACCCAGTTATTGTCCATGCTCCATCCTTGGAAGCAACTCAAAACACTCAGTTGACTTTGAGCCATCATTAAAAGTTCTGCTTTTGCTAGGCACTGTAAGTGGGGAAATCTTAAGGCAGGAGAGGACTCTTCTCTTTTGAAAATAAGGGATGGGTGTCTGGATTGGTTTTATTATTAGCACTGCCTCACAGCTTTACCCACCCATTGCTACAGTAACATA
Organism: Scytalopus superciliaris; assembly: GCA_013400415.1. NCBI lineage: Eukaryota > Metazoa > Chordata > Aves > Passeriformes > Rhinocryptidae > Scytalopus > Scytalopus superciliaris. The sequence continues at coordinate 143,139 of VXBX01006986.1, forward strand.
ATATATAATAATATGTATTTCCCAGTGTCAAGGCTTCTCCTTCAAAGCTTAACTCAGTTTTAAATCCCTGTGGAAAATGAAGACCTTTAAAATACTTTATAAATTCTAATCTTAATCATATTCATCATTATTAAAATTTGAAATAGGTTGAAATACTTAAGGTAAGTGAAATGAAAAAAAACTAATAAAGAGCATGAAACACACTGGAGAAATGGAAGAATAATTGCTAAAGATTAAGAAATCTAAAATGGCCAAACATGAAAAAACCTTCATTTCCAATAAGCATTTATTTAAAAGTTTTAAAATAGCTTAATAGTATAAAAGGAGATTTTAAAAATGAATGTTAAATGCAGCAGAGTGTGAGACATATTTAAACACATTAAAAATTATACTAGTCCTGTCTTTGGGCTTCAGGCATGATTTAGGTTTTGTCAGTTCTTGGGAGAGTTGCTTCACGTAACATCAAGGAGACAATACTACTGTTGCTGTTACTATTAATAATAATAATTATCATTGTGGTAATAGCAGTTTTCATAAGTAGCACCTAGGAGTAGCAAGGTACTGTGGCTGAAGACAACAGCTTGCTCAGTCTTGTACAGGCCAAACAGAGAGATATTTCCCTTCCAAAGAATGTGTCATCCAAACATGAAAGGGAGAACACTTTTGGTTTTAATTAAAAATTATACACATGTAATCAAATTGTTTGGTTTCTATTGTTTTGTTCTTATTTCTTTTTTGTGCTAGTGAATGAAAAGGGGTGTTTGTATGGTACACTTCAGAACATAGTCTGTGGGAGAAAATGGACTTTAATATTTTAAAAATTGATTCTAGTAATTTTATTTGTATTTTAGGGATTACTTACCTTGACCATGCTGGTTCAGCACTTTTCCCAGAGAGTCTACTTAAAGCTTTTACTGATGACCTCAGAAACAATGTTTATGGTAAGTACAAAACAACATTCCCATTAGTCTTCTCAAATCTCCATCTAAATAGTTTGTTGGAAGAGACCTTCTGCAGGTTTTTTAATGCTGCAATAGCATAGCTGGAAGACCAATGATTTTGCAAAGGAGGCATAGGCCTTCTGTGCCATTTGGTGGCCGAGGATGTGTGGGTGTTGGTGAAGAAAAATCAAAGGCATGACTGTTGCCTCGGAGCTCAGGCTCCTTGCTTGGCATAAAGAAATACAGTGTAGCTATGCTGCTTGTTCCATCTTTTGTGTTTTTTTCACACAAAGAGCAAAACCAGTTCCTCATGCAAGGACCAGAATGCAGAACCATCCTCCTTTTTAGTGAGAGTCATCACTTACTGTGATTCAGTATAAGCATTTTATTCAGAAAAAGGCCTAGCTCAAAGATCCCAAGTGAATTTTGGCGGGGAGTAGGTGCTGTACCTCTCTCAGACTATTAGACTTTGATGCATACTCACAAAAAAGATGTGTATTGCCAAAGCAATCTTGCACATAAGAATGTGAGTAAAAATATCTACAGAATTTAGCTATTACAACTGCAGATGGGGCCACTTCAGCACCACTTCTCAGTGCTTCACCCCCAAATCCTCTACCTAAACCTTTAGTTTCTTTCTAAAATTATTATCTAACCAAGATAAGTGAGAGTGATTTTATACAAAGGCAGCAGCATCCATTGTTTAGGAAATATTGTTACTGTGTGAGACACTTTATGTTTGAGTCATACCCAACCAGAAAAAAATATACTGTACGGTATTATATTGTGAGTGGTCCCACTGAAGGAATCAAAATTTTGTATTGTGTGTTCCTATCTGTGGGTCATGTGTCCTTTTTGCTAGTTTTGTGTCTTTCTTGTGCTCTCTGATACATAGAACAAAGGGATTCCTCACTTAGGAACTAGGTACCACTGCTTTACAAGAAAACTGGTCACTCCAGCACTAGTACATTTTTGCTTATCAACTGGGCAAGCCACTTGAGAGTTTTGGGTAATTTCATTTTCAATGTGCCATTGTATGCACCATTTTTCTGTACTTTTTTCCCAAATGCTGACAAGGCTAGGATCCAGAGCATGGATTTTAGTTCCACTATGAAATAGATATTATTCTTATTAGGGATAGGTTTTTGTTTTCTCTTATAACAAAATATGTTGATTTGATTACATTTTAGATCTCCTAGTCCAAATGCATGTCAGTGATATTAAAATTAATGTTTTCTCACAACAGACATTGTAAAGTGAAATGTATGCACTCTGATCTTAGTTATTTCAAACAACATTGGGCCCAACCTTTATTATAAGTACCATCTGTGGCAGCAAAAAAATATAATTTGTGAATAAATTGAATGCTTGTGATTAGAAATAGTAGTGCTGCCAGCTGTAGAACAAATTGTGTCTTTTTTATTAGTGCTTTCATCTAAAGTGATAACCAGAGGTTTAGTATGGGAAATTCTCTTTTTTTTTTCAATTACATCTCATACTCTGAGGACAGTAACTGTTGTACAAAAAGAGTTAATTTAACAAACACAGATGTGAATGAAATAGGAGTTTGACTTGCAGCTCTTTTATTTTCTTCATGATAATCCACAGGCCAAAAGAAGTGCAGTTTAGCTGTTGCATGTGTAAATGAGGGAAAGTAATATAAATAAGAAATATTCTCACTTCTAAATTGAGAATATTTGAATTGGAAATTACAGAAATACAATATCAGACATGAGAAGTGTAAGTATTAGCTTTTTTGTTTGAGCTCTAAATTTATTATTTTCAACACCTTCACTCAATAACTTTCAGCAGGGTGTCTTTGAAATTTTAAAAAGAGAGTAGCTAATATTGGAGCCTACTGCAAAAACTGTATTTGTATAGCAATTTTTTCTTACTCCCTTTCCAAACTGTTTTGGCATATTCTTTGAGTACTTACTAATAGGAAAGTGTGCTGTGCCTGTGTGCATATTGCTATAATCTTTTTTACCTAAGAAGATAAACTCATGCCCTTCTAATGTGCTGTCTTAATTGCTAATACACGTGCTAAGGTGGCTACTAATTTTGCAGTGAAATTTATATTTTAATGAATTATTTGAATTACAGACACTAAAAACCCCAGGGTTAATCCTGGTCTTCCATCATGAATGTCTGTTATCTTCACGTGCTGCTTCTTGCTTCTTAGCTCCTGCACAAATACATTTATGAGCATAAGTTATCTGTAGTTTTTCCTAATATGTTTGTGCACGTGCAGTTGCATTTCCCTTTTAAAGAAATTGCCTAAGTATTAGTAAGAATTCCAGCTAAAGTTTATGGATCTGTCATAATTGCTTTACCCTGTTATATGTCCTTTCTCTTGACTCACTAAGGAGCTTCCGGGTATTGCTGTGAAGTATGCATTGAATCTTTGTCATCTTTTGGGCTGGCTTGGTGTAATACTTTCATAAAAGAGAAATTTAATAGCAAAATTGTGATTAATGATTAACTTCTGTATCTCTGTTGTCTCCTAGGCAACCCTCATAGTCAGAATATCAGCAGCAAGCTGACATATGACACAATCGAGCATGTCCGATACAGGTAGAATAATCTTGTCTTACAAATCTTGTATGATGCACTTCATAGTTTTCATTTTGATTAAGCCTGTGTGATGTGGTGCCATTTTCTGAGGGTCATTTGTCATACCTGAAGGAAACACCTCACTTTTAAAACACAAGGTATTTGGACAATCAAGTGTTGGACCATATCAGTCCTTTTTCTCCCAGTGCTCCAGTCCTCAAAAGTCCTGGAGTTAACTCAGTGCTGTAATACAAGTCCACGGTTTTAATTAACATATAGAACCTGAAATCTCCAAAGTGATTATTAGTAAGATGGTATGGTAAAATAGTAAGGTGGGACTAGGTACAAGGACATGGTTAAAATTCAAATAAAATTAAATAGGGTGTAATGGCTTGTGAGAATTTATAAAAGGCTTATGGAAATGTGTACTGTGTTTTACAGCATGTACCTAACTTTTGTTTGAGTAATAAAATATCTTTGAAAGTAGTTTTAGTATAATTTTTAAGAGCAAAAACAAAAAGAGAAGGTAAAATTGAGTGTTGGGGGCCTCTGGGTATGGGCAAAAAAATTAACTGATTCTCTAAATAAGGTATTCTCCTTAAGGTTCAGGATGGAGTATGCTGAAGGTACACTTCCTGCCATTAGTTTACACCATGACAAAATATGCAACTTGGATTGGTTTCAAGTAACTCTTGCTGTTTTATAAAATATGTCTTTATTGAAGAATATGTATGCTTTGAGATAATTTGCTTGCTTTTAATGGCACTCTTAGTGTAAGAAATGTCATGGATTCCTCTTTTTTTTATCATATTCCTTGAAAGCAAAACACATCACAGAATTCAGATCAATAGCACTGTAGTGTTTGTAGTTGTAATGAATAAAATCTATTCTACACCTTTCTGCTGCTTTTTGTCTGACTGCATTTTTATGAGGGTATAAAACCCCCAAGATTTCTAGCTGGATGCTGTTGCTGGTTATAACCTGTTCACCCTTCCCCACCACCAGCTTTCTGGAGAAAGTATTTATTTTTACTGTTTCTAAAACTCTCTTTTAATGCTGTGCAGGATGACAACCTATTAATATATGACCAAATGAAATGAGACTACCTATGAGGAACAGCTGTTTTCAAGAGCAGCCACATATAGTTATGGCAGTACCTACAGCCCTGCAGTCTTTTGAGCAGACCTGTGTGCTCACATGCAGTGTTAGCATTCTGATTTCCATTTACTCTCAGTGTTACTGCAATGTTGCTGTTTCATCCTTCTGCTTATGAAGGCACAGTAGGAAGTGTAACTGTTTCTAGAATAATTACTATTGTACTCTATGTTCTTTGTTGTTAGGGAGTAAGGAAATAGACTTTCACTGTGTAAAAAAACCTAGATTACTTTAAAAGAACTTATATCTTCAGCTTGTTTTATTTTGGATCCTGCTTTAAAAAAAGCTTGAGACCTTTTTAAGAGCAGGATGGGAGCTGACAAGAACATAGTGTTTGCACTGTTTTGTTTTTTTTTTTCTCTGTGTTTTGGTTTTTTTTTAAAATGAACATTTTCAGTACTGCACCTAATAGAATTTGTCATCTGTCCCTACAGAAACCAGCCATTATTCCCCAATAAAAATTTAAAAAGCACAGTCATCAAAAAGGTGTAGTCATAAAAATTGAGGAAGAAAATGCCCTAAAACCACTGTCAGTAAGTCAGCTATCTAAAAGGCAATAAAAGTATATTAAAAATCTATACTTCTATGCCATTGCAGCTAATCAAAATATGCAGTGTGACAAGACAGGGAGACAGGCAGCTCTGTTCTTCATCACAGTGCATAGACTGGATTTCCTCTGTGAAAAAATAATTCTTCAGGTAATTTCAGAAATCTTAAAATTAATTGCCTGCTTGTAATTCTGCTTTTGGCACATGGCTGCAGTCAGAAGTATAGCTTTTTTTTCAGTGTTTACCTCCAAGACAGTACGATTTATATTTTTCTAGGTTTTGTTCAGTTTTGTTTGGATGGTTTTTTTTGGTTTTTTTGTTATTTTGGTTTTCCAATGTGATGGCACAGCCAACTAATCAAAAATAAACACAAAGCTTAATTTCAGGTTTACATTTGTCCATATTGCTGATAGTAGCATCACAATAGACTTTCCTAATCTGGTAGTGTACAAATTTTCATGGTACAAAGCTGAATGATTTGGTTTTCCATTCATACCTGCTTGACAGAAAGAAACCACTCTTAGAATGCAGAATTGTAAGAAAATAATATAAATAATTAAATAATTGAGTCAGGGGAGATGTTCTAATATTTACAAAATTATAATAAAATGGCTTACCTCTTGACCAACTCAAATGGAGTAAGAGTAGAAATAATATTTTTGTTCATAAAAACATTGCTTCTCGTTTCTTGAAGTGGGCTGCTGAGTGATTTTTAACATTTTGCATATCTCTACATTAACCATAAGTGATACTGAGAAGAGGAAGCAAGAACTGTAATAAAACTTACTGAAATGTATTAAATGTAGGCATCAAAAGATTATAGATCCTTTTTATGACTTTGCTTTTGGATATATGGAAGAGCCATTGCTCCACTTCAATACAGCTGAAGAACAGGAGTACAGTATCTACTTATGATGCTGCAGTTAATGCAACTCTGAAATTCATTATAAATAACCCCCCTTTTCCCATATGCAAGCATTCTAAAATACTAGCTTTCTGATTAGCTGTCCTTGTGGATCTTACACTTGCAATATCAGATACTGCAGCAGTGTCTTCTAACCAGAGCCAGACTGAAGTTGTAGTGTTGTTTGAAGTTTGTGGTGTCTTTAAGATATGCAACAGCTTACTTTTTCATTTATACACAGTATTGTTGTAATAGAGTTTTGCTGTTCATTCTTGAGCTTTCAGGTACTGTGAAATGTTAAACTTAATCATACTTCAGGAATTCAAATATGTATTTCAAAAAACGTCCAGAATTTCAGCTGTGATTTCAGTACCAAGCATCATCTAGATTGTGGCAATATGTATATTACTGAATTTTGTCACTGAAGCTAAAAGGATTGGGCATTGAGCTAAATAAGATCAAGTTTAAATATAGAATCAAAATGTGTATTTTTGTAAAGGCCTCTCTCAAAATATGCCAAGTGAACTATAAGAGGAGAATAATCTCTGTGGCCTGTGCATCCTAACAAAACAAGGTGCAATGGGCATGCATAAAATGATTGTAAATGTCTTAGTATTTTAAAAATATATTTGCTTCAGTGGTAAAACATACAGGTGGTACCAGGTTTTGCTAAGGAAGCAGCCTTATAAATGCTGTTTATAATTTCATTCGCATTTCATGACAGCAAGGTAAAGCCTCACATTCCTTCTATAAGCATCATATTTATGAAAAATGTTTTCATCCCAAGTTTGTTTGTTTTTTTTTTAAGTTATCACATATTTCTAAGTGGTGCTACGCTCAAGATAAGGATTTTTGTCTTGATTCCCCAGTTTAAGCAGTTCTGTGTCTGAAAACAGTAATGTTGGAACTGATACATACATGAAAATGGGTTGACCTTTCCTACTCAGTAAGAAGTAGTAGATACAGTATCTGCTTAGTATTGATTTGTCCTTTGCAAAGGTCATTGACAGGAGACTGTATGGATGAGTGACATCTGAGCACTGCATCCTGTCCTCCTTAACAGGACCTATCAGCTTGGAAATCTTTTTGCAGAACCAGGATGATTCAGCCCTTTTGCATGCTTGTTTTGTGATGCCATTTGCAAATGCTGCTTCTCCTGATCCCACTGTGCAGGGGGGCAAGTCTGAAATACCACAGTTGATGAAGTCCGACAGAAGGACACTGTGCTCGCTGGGGTGTCTCTGTACGTGGCAAATGGGAGAAGCATTGAAAGATAATTATGAATAATGGATAGGGTTTTTGGAAGAGTTCAGGCAAGAGGGGTGATCTTTTCCTCGTGGTTTCTGAAATTATTTAGGCATGCAATGAAACAATCCCAGTGTGCTCACAGTGAGTCGGCTGATATCCCCACTCTGTACTCTTTGACATGCTGGACGACAACAGAGTAGTGCCTTTGGTGCAGATGCTTCTTGTTTTCTCCTTGGCCACACCTAGCCTTTTATGCCAAGGACTCCATTTTATAAACAGGTGTTTCTAGGAGTCAAGCTGTTACTTTTGGTGGGCTTACTCTCCTCAATCCTGTGTAAGGCAGTAAAAAGCTTCTGGTCAGGGTAACAGGTACTGTTATTTTTGAATGAGTTAACAGATTGGTTTAAGAACAAATAAAATCAGTCTGTTTTAGTTTGGAACTTTGCTCCTGGACTTTCATCTCTGTTTTAATAAATTAATTAATCATTAACTTCTTAAGTTGAAGCTTTCAAAATTAATTTTTTAATACCTTCTGTTACTCTTCTGGTAGCTAACTTTATACCTTCATGGTTTGTATGAAGAGATTGCAGTAAATAAAATAGGTACATTCATGGTCATGCTCTCTGGCTAACCTTTGTTGCAAAGAGAGTCAAACCTGGAATGCTTCATTTATTGAAGGAAATAAATATTTCAGTAAAGTAAATTAAAATCTAGAGGTCAAGATTGCTAGCTTATGAACACAAAGGATTGAAATGCTTCTGGGCAATTCTGAGTGTAATTTATATGGGTGGTTAGAATACTTTGCAAAGAGGTCTGAAAAAGTCTGGACACAACCTTTACTTTTTTGTTTTCCTGATTCAATAAAAAACCCTAAAGGAATCTGCTTTTATAATATGGCTGTGACAAAGAAGCTATGGAGACTAAGTTTAAAAGTGATCTTTCTGTACCATTGCTCTTTAGATAACATTCAGAGTAGGGAGAGTGATACAGGCTTACTTGGATTCAGGCCACTGTATTAGTTCACACTTTTTAAATGCAGACAGCCTCCCTGCCTCCTCAGCTGCTTTTTGGCAGGGACCCAATGGCCTCTGTGTCTGTAGGGGAGTCTGTGAAAGGGCACATGTCCTGATAAATGCAATAGTCCAATTGGAACAAAATACACTGATAAAAATAGTGAAATTTCCCCAATGCAAATTTCTTTTTTTCCCCTTCTCTTCATCTCTTTGTCTTTTTCAGGGTTTATAGCGAAGTTTTTTTCCCGCTCCCCAGGCTGTACAAAATTTGTAGAAGAAATGTAGTGTTCTCTCTTCTGGATTTGCAGCTGCTTCATAAGAAGCAGTATAGTGAGACACCAGTCTGTGGCATTTCTGCTAACACCTGTTGCCCTGGCAGTCCTGGCTGCTTCTTGGGAACACTGGCAGTTCCTTTGCCAACTCCAGGGGAGTGTGACAACTTCATCACAGGCCTGGATGATTTGTGTCTTAAGTAAGGCTTTTGGAAGACCAGATATTTAGCACAAATAAAATTTCTGCCTTCCCCTGTGTGCACTTGTTGTGCTTGACAACTTTGTTCTGACTTCAGCCCACTTCTGTTTCTCAGCACGTTATGTAGCATTGGAGAGGTATTCCATCTGATTGAAGTTAAGAAATTTTGAATGCCACCTTCAGCTGTGTATGTTGTCCAAAATTCAGCTCATATTTTTTCTCATGCCGATTTTTTTTTGAAGACTCTGGACATTTCCTTTTTTGCTCCATCTGAAACTGACTCAATGATTCTCTACCAAGAAGTGCACGACTGATGAAAGTTTAACCTGTGCTTTTTGTATCTTATGTTATATTTAAAATCACAGCCTTGGGAAATAGTCTTTCTGTGAAGTTAGCAAACCCAGTATTGAGCTCCATTTTGAATCTTACTCATTGCTTGTAAAGCAATATGAGTAGTTCATCTGTTGTTGTGATTAAGCTGTTGAAGACACACTACAGCATTCCCAAGGGCTTCCCTGGTGACATCTGTGTTTCAATGAATCTGAAATTCCTGGTGTCACTTCTGCTGCAAGGCACAGCTTTCTGATCTCATGCTTTATATGCTATCTGAGCCCACCTTGCTGCAGTTTTAACCAGTAGACTTGAGTCCTTAGTCATCATTTGCATTATAAGTCTTTTTTTCCCCCATCCAAAAGTCTTTCAGTTCTGACTCTACTTACTCCTATTCTCTCAACACTTTGGTACTGGTTTTGTTGCCTGCACTTCATGATCCTTAGTGATCGTGATTTTTAGTACTTTAGACAATGATATTTACTGAAGTAGTTTTATTATAAAGTCAACCTAAGGGAATAGCTATTAGAGTTGCTTATATGTTTTTATCATCATGAATGAGGGGTAGCTGGTTCATGTTGTATTATTTCAATTTTTAATATATATTTTTTAATTTCTTGTGAACTTCTAACCTCCTGAATACAGTGCTATATTCAGGATCCTCTGTTATGTTTTCTCCAGAAGCAGATATGATCTGCAAGTATTGGTAACTTTGGGCCAGGTGACACTGTGTTTGAGTGATTTCATCATTTATTTTTCCCCTCTCAGTTAGGATGCAGCCTTAGAATTATCTTCTGTCCCTGTTACATCAAGTGTAACTGTGGCTGCCTTCTCATCTCTGGCAATGTCATGTCCTCTATGTGTTGTTCCAGACTGTGTGTAGCTCATTCAATCTTCTTACAGACAGAGCAAACATATTTGGTTTGTCAAACAGTGGTACATGCCATCAGCTCTCTTTCTCTAATGAGCATGTTATTTACAGCAGCAATGCTGGATGCTGTAGTTGTAAAACTTTTTTTTTTCCTTTTGCCCTCTGCAACCTGCTGTCTTGCTCAAATTCTCAGTTAATATCCCATGTCTCTTAGCAGTTGTTTTATTTTTTACTTCCCCCAGCACTGAGACTGCACTTGGCCACGGGCAGCTCTGTTCATTAAATATATAATGGCCTGTTACTAAGGTCATTGCTGCCCTGCTGAAAACTTTTCTGTGGCAAAGAGTAGGCAGCTGCATGGCTTTTAGGCTGCCCAGGGATTGTGTTAAACACCACAGGGAGCAAAGCCAGCAGGAACATTGCAGCAGCAGTGTTAAGCAGAGGAAACTGAGAATGGGGAGTGCAGAAGTATGGAAGGTGACTGGTAAGGGGTGATGATGTGGTGTGAACCAGCCACCTTAACTTCAGCAGGGATGAAGTGAGTATGGGTCCAGTAGGGGTTTTCAGGGGTCAAGTTTCAGGACAGGCAGGTCAGAAACATATCCCAGCTGGTATGGTTCAAGAGTATGGAAATGCACATGACCTTCAGAGGTTTTGTGTCTTATCTCCTGCTATTACAGAGTACTTTTCATCTACTACTGATAATCTTTCCCATTGGGAAGACTAGAAAACTCCCTCTTCCACTGGCTCTTGAGAAGCTAGTATCCTCTTGTTCCTACACCAAAATTTGATGTTGCCTATAGGCTTTTGTGGTCTTTTTACCATTAACCCTTTCTGATGTATTTATGTAGAGGAGACCTGTTCCATTCTTCTGTTTTCACAGGTCAAACAAGATAAGCTCCTTCAGACTCTACTTATAAGGTGCATTCTTCATCCCCCACCCCAGTCTCACTGACACTTTCTCTGGAATTGATCTGGATTGCCTTAATATTTCTGAAATGTGTAGCCAAAATAGAATGGGGTTGCTCAAGTAAGTCCTGCAGTATGGCAATTGAGGGTATGGTAACTGAGACAGAATAAAAAAATCTTGAAATGGTGGTGTGACCTCATCAAATGTTCTGGGTACTATGAGAAAGCAAAAGTACTGTAAAACTAAGGGAATGGCATGAGTATTTCAAATGAATAGAGGAAATCTGTAGGCACAATGGATTTCCAGGAAGAAAGAAAGCACATCTTTCTGGGGATTCTTCTAGAATGTAATAGATTTGTTGGAACATGGTCTTTCTTGTTTGGTTTTGTTATGAAATTTCATGCTAGGCTGAAACTGATAAGGTGGTCCATAAACGGGTTGATATTCATATGAATGGAGCAAAAATGAAAGAAGATTGTGAGATTTTGTACAGAGGGTTATTGTCTAGGGGACGATACTGACTTAAAGGAGAGAAAATTATTTGATTAACTTTATAATTTTAAACATCTAATTCTTTGAAGATAAATGCACTAACTTCCACTGGTAGTTTAAAATTATAGCCAATAAGTACCTGAAACTCAGACAGACTTTTGTAGTATATGTTGGCAATGTGAGTTCCTTCTAACTTTCTTTTTTTTTTTCCTTTTGTTTCTCTGTTTATTTGATTGATTCAAGTTTCTTACCTGTTTTAAACTTTATTTCTAATTTGTCCTTGAAATTAGAGGGTGCCTTTAAGAAGCAGCACAAGTCATGGTAAGATACAGGAATATGAAAGATAAATGAGGCAAGACTTTGAATAGAACTGTCTTCTTTATATTAAAGTTAATAACATCTAGTGAATCCAGGTTTAATTTGCTAGATTTTATTAGTATATTTGGTATATGTCAAGGCAGAAGAAAATTGCACCATTGATATTACTGAGTGCCAGCTCAATAATATGTTGCTAATAATTTAGAATTTATTGCAAGCTTTTGGATGGTGAGACTGTTTAGAGGAGTATGATGTATATGCCTTGGATTTTATGGAGAATCCCTAGACATGTAAATAATACAGGGATCACAGGCAATGGTGCTCATAAGAGTTTTTCAACACTCAGGCTTTTTCTATTACCACTTCTTCTAGTTTGTCTGTCTTTACCTTCTTAAAGGTGTTTAGTATTTCAGTACATTTTGGGGTTTTTTGCAAATACCTGTCATGTGATAGAGGAGGTTTTAGAGACATGAATCACTTATTTGGAAAATCTGTGAATGTTCATAGACCAGATATTTCTGACTTGGGGTAAACAGTATTGTCTTGCAGAAATTAAAAAACAAACCCACAAAAATACCAAAGATGATGAACAATATTAAAACTGACCTTTGGAATATAATGCTGAAGCTTCTGTGCTAAGGGAAACACTCCGCAGCAGAGGTGTGAGGCACAATCCTACTTATTTTTGCCCTGCTAAGAAAATTTTCATTGACCTGTTAATTCCAAAATCCAGGTGCCAAAATCCTCTATGGTGCCTTCCTTTAGGAGCCTGGTTCTCTGGTGAGCTGGCTGTGAAACTTCCAGTTCAATGACTATCCATGCTATCTTGCAACAGGAGAAAGTGATCTACCTGCCAGTAAGAGCTTGTCTCAAGATCCTTACATTCTTGCCGTAAATTCATAAAAGCTGAAGGTACTTTTATTTCACATAGATCTGTCTTCTTATGGAAGGTGAAAATGAGAATCCAAAAGGTTCTGTTAGAAAGTAGCTGCCCTGCTCACCTCTCAGGACTGGAAAGCCTTTATTCCCACACCAGTAAGCTCCAAGCCCTAAAGTCTCCTTGTACAAGGTTACTTGGAAAGTACCTGTCTGGCCTTCCAAGGACTAAGCAGCCTGTGACATATATAGAACTTTAATTATACCAAAATGCTTAATGTGAACTCCATCAGTATCCTATACAGTATAATGTGGGTTTTCAGTAACAAACTCAGGAAATGTTTCCTTCCCTGCAAAATATATTTATGAATGGATTTGATCACTTGATTTTTATCTGCAATCATGTAATGACATATTTACAATAACTGTTATTACAGCCTGCATTTTAAACAATTTGTGTGTTGCCATGCTTTGAAAACAGAGTGAGAAACTGTATAGACCTCTGAAGTGTTGTGGCTGAGACAGCGTATGAAGGCAGTGACTGAGCCTAGAAAAAAACAGACCTTCTAACTCTTCTTGGTCATGTTCCTCCTATGTAAATAGTGTGCTACATGTAGGTAATTTCTGCATTATTGTCCATGACTCCAGCACAAACTGCTTGTGTTTGTTTGTGAGGAGTTAAATATGTTGCAGTAGTAGACTGAGTTTACAAATCTGTCAGCAACAGGTTACCTCAACCAGGGAAGAAACCTGAACCATCGTATAATTCAATTAACCAAACTTGCTCGAGCTAAAATAGATAGGAGCAGTCCCTCTCCTCCCTCTTGTTTGGCTGGCATAGTTGCTTAGAGCAAAGGGGGAGGCCTCTGACATTCCAGTAACACTTGTTAGCTGTCTTGAGTGGCTGTCACAGTAAATGGAATGCTTTTGCTTGTCTTTAAGTCTCCTTCTCTCTCCTTTGGGTGGGAGAAAGTTTTACCGTGTGCCAGCCTTACAGGGCACAGTCTGGGCCATATGCATTGTCTGACAGCAGTGTACAAGGGTAACTTTCTGTCAGTGAGAATTCCTTGCTGTGTGGAATGTGGCCCACTGATGAGTATAATATGCTGCTTCATTTGTGAGAGAAAAATAAAATAAATTAATTGTTTTATAAGCACAAGTACAAGCAAGATATTTTTCAATGCCTTGAAGCATACCTGTGAAAATTTAACATCGAGGATACATTGTGTCACTCACAGTGGCAGTTCAGATACAAATGGCTTCATCTGAAAAACCATAGGAGGTTCGAGTTTCACAAGCTCCTGCGTGTTTATCTGACCGTGTTTGCCTGTTTAAACATCCAAATGGGATGGGATCACTATAGCAAATAGTACTGGCATTTAGCATTTGTAATGAACTTCAGAATGAGTTTGATGAAGTATGCTCTTAGTATAAATTGAAGTTAAGCTGCACTGCCAAAATGTGATATTATAGGTGGCATTCTGAACAGTGAAGTGCAAATGAAATTCTGCCTGCTTTTAATTAAATAAGCACACACTCCACTGAATTTTGAAAATTTAAGTCTCTTAATCTGGAGTCTTGGGCCTTGAACAGCTATTGTAATTTGAAAGATTGTGCTGCTATATTTCAGGGCGGTTTTTACTTAACAAAATACTCATGCTGTTTTCTTTTGTTAATTTGGAGCCCTTTTTATTTCCTTGGTTATTTTTAATTGTGTGAAAAAGAGCTAAGGTAACACTCTTCCTGGTTGTGGCACATGAACATCAGAGCTGTAAACACGTGAGTATCAATGAAAGGGCTAAAGCACCTGGATTCTGGTGTTTCTCCTGAGGAGTTGGTGGTTGTGGTTGTCCCCTGTGGACAGTGCAGTGAAGTATGTTGCTGTTCATGAGGAAGTCATGCCTGGCAATTCAGAGCTGTCACAGGCCTTCCAAAGTGGAAGGGTGTCACCACAAATTCTTGCTGGGAAGCTCCCTGCTGTTTTTAAACTGCATAGCTTTGATAAGATGCTGGAAAGCCAGTTGGCTGATGTTCCTATGGACAGGTCATAAGGCTTGGAGAAGAGAGATCCCTCTGACAGAGTCTTCTACAAGATGTAATAAATTTGCATACACCAGTGCTAATTACTTAATTCTCACTGTGGTGAGAAGGTCTGCACAGCTGATTGAATTGATGGGGGGGCTGGGGGAGTAAAGATAACTATCAACATTCTTGTGGTACTGTGCTTTGTGTAGCAAGTGTTTTAGAGAAATTAATATGTACTTCATCCTTTTCCTCTTTCTTTACTTTCATTGTCATATGATTCAAGTTACTACAAACTAAAACAAAGATGGATATAAAGTCTTTAAAGGATGAGAAATACGATTTTATTTGGCAAGGCTACATGATATGAAGTAAGGTCTAGTTAATTAGCTAGTATATAAAAAAGAGTTGCTGTTTCTTGAGCTTGGTATAGTCAAATTTAAGTGTTTTAATGGAGAGTTTTTTGCACACAAAGATCTGCATTCAAACTATTTCAAAACAAGATATAAGAGGTAGCAATTTTTTTTAATATGTTTATAGGTGGATTTTGTGTTTTGGAGTCATCTCAGTTTCATTTTCACAGCCTAAAGTATTTTTTCACCTCCATTATAAGTAATTTAAAAACAGTGGCATATAATATTTGCTATGTCACTTGCTTGATGTTCATTTTCAAGTCTAATTGAGGTTTACTTGCAATGAATTTGAGCTATCAAATCACTTAAGCCATTACTGCAGCAGAAACACTCTGCCTTTAGGGTGTACTTGTATTTCTGTATTAGCAGATTTGTGGTTTGTACCTGTATAGTGAAATTCCCTGTATCAAACTCAAACAAGAGAAATGGAAATTAAATCTTCTCTTTTTGTTCCCTCTTTCTACCTGGGAGAATTTTGCTGATGTGGCTATACTGGTTTCTTATCATATACCTGACCAGTATAGTAACTATGGCAGCAGAATTAAGTAAATATGGAATTAAGCATTTGGGAAAACAATATTCAACATAATTTTTCAAGAATTCAGAGTTATAGTGTGCAATTAACAGCTTAATGGACTTTTACCTCTTCCAGCTGCTCATTTTAAATGAGACAGGTTGCTTGGCAGTGTTTAATAAAAAGTTTGATTACATACAGTATGTAAAATGAAGACTTTAGAATTAAGCATGTTCAGAAGTAATTTCTCTCAAGCACACGTGGGTTGCTACAAAAGGAGAGCATGTGTGAACTTGATGACTTAGAATATAATTACTGAGGTGCAAAGCATATTGTAAGTCATTTAAAATTTGTGAATTGCAGCTTTGTGGGAAGGTTTAATCACAGCAAAATACAAATGTTGCTAAACTTGTTTTTACAACCACAGTGAAAGAATCGCCCTGGTGATTTATTCTGTGTAACATACAGATTAGTGCTACTTTCTAGAAGGAAAAGGAAAACTGGCAAAACACTATTTAGTGAACAGAGCTGGCAGACTTACCTGATGGGACATTTTGTGTTTGAAGACAGCTTTTAAGGGAGCCATGGGATGAGTTGTGACATAAGCAATGCTCTACCCACTTTGGTTGTGGGCTGCTACTATCTCCCGCAGCCTCCTTCCATACCTTTTCAACATATACACCCATCGTACCATAGAGAGCAGACTGCAGCTGCAGACCATTGTTTTAAGTCCAAATACTGGATGTGGTGCTGAATCAATGGAGACACAAACATGCACTCAGTGCCGGCTGTGGGAAAGACAGGTAGTTTTGGGCAGCCAGCAGGGCGGGCAAACGGAGATGGTCAAAACCACTGGTTCCAGACTCACAGCAGCTACAGTAATGCCTACAGCATGTGGCATGACTAAGATCCCTGCTAGGCTGGAGTCCTGTCTCTGAAAGTGGGTCTGTAAAACGGCAAATACTCCCCTGGAATGTGGCCTTCTTTCAGTACTCTGAATGGATGCTCAAATTGCTTGAGACTTGCACTGACTTGTGGATGTGGGGCTGGAGAGTCCAGGATCACTTGGTAGAGAGCAGCTTTCAGAAGGCTTTACATCTGGACATATCTTGTTCTTAATTGCTCTTGTACATTATTCCCACTGTTAATGGTGTTGGAGGAGTTGTGGTAGATGGTTTTTGGCTGCATGTAATTCCAGTGCTTTTGGGTCTAGCACAAGCAACTGTGATGCCCAGGAAAAGCTACTGATACAATGTGAAGAACAAAATGAGAATCCTAGATTTTTCCTAGAAAATTGTGAGAAGATTATTATTGTGTTATGCAACACATTAAGGTCTGTAAACCTATTAGAAAATGAATACGTTTCTCCAGTGCATTGGTAGTCATACTGCCACTAAACTGTCTGAACTTACAGTGTTAATAAGTTTGTTGAGCATGATCTGTTATATGCTAATGGTGTGATATTTGTTTATTTCTGTAGGCAATTTTAAATGGAGCCTCTCACCATTGTACTAGGTGCTTTGCAGAAAAATTAAAAGCATAAATTACATAAGCTACCTGCAGTGGACACAGTAAGCTAGGGCTGCTGATAAAAATGACCATCAAATCCATATAGCTGAGTTCTCTGAAATAGAACAGAGAAATAGATGCAAGTCAGGAAATGCAAACTGCTAGTCAGAAGGAAAATTAAGCAGTGGGTCTCTGTACTCACTTCTAGGTCCCAGCAGAAGTTTGTATCCAACCAAAACAATTAATGGCCTAGCATTAATAGGTTTCTAGCAAATTTAATCATATGTTTTCTACATTTCTTGAATAAGTGTTTCTTCCCTTTTCCTCAGGCTCTCTCCACTAGATATGTTCGTACATTTTTATCTGCTGATTTCATAACAATGCAAAAGGATAATTATATTTTCTTTCTGGTACTGTGGGCAGGTGATATGGCTACAGGAAAGAACTTTGTAAGGCAAGCAGCATTGCATGCACAACCCTATTTTTGTGCTCTTTTGTACCTATGTAGTGCCTGTGATGTGCCTAGAAAGCTGGTAATGTGAAGGGGAAAAAAAAATCCCAACAAATTAAAATCTGTGGGTGGTAGGCTACTGAGAAAGAAAACTCTTTGGTCTTTACATATGCAATTCTATTTCAGTGGAGCAGACTGAGATAGAGGCCCTAAAATAATTTTGAAACCCCAGAGGGCTCTTATACTGCTATGTGGCTGCCGTGATTTTATTTTTATTGGTTATATTTTTCTCCATTCCACTAGCACACCTTTTAAACCCAAGTTTTCTAAGAAATTCTGGTTAATTTTCTCAGCTATTTTCACATCCTCTTGCTGCTGACTTCCACATTTTAAGGACTTTAGACATTCTTTCCTATCCTCTATCTTCATGACACAGGATAGGACTGATCACATCTTATTATTTCCCAGGGAAGAGTTACACTTTAAGGAGAAAAGACATACTGCCATTCATCACTGTTTTCTGTAATCTTATTTTTTTTCCTTCTTGTTTTCTATCCAAAGTGTTATTTTCTCATTTTGTAGGCTGCATTGGTTTTACCTGACTGATCTAACTCCATGGCCCCTCTTCACTGATTTCACTGTCAGATGCTTCACTTCATGGCATATTTCCCTTTTAAAAACATCTATATGAGCTTGCTTATATCCTGATATTTCTTATGTAAAAGAAATGGTCAAATCAGCCATGCTGCTTCTGAAGAGCTGCTAGAAAAGCAACAGCCTCTAGCTTCTCATACAGTGCCTGGTTTGAAAAAAATTTGGAAAGGATGCTGTGGACACGAGAATTGTGTAATGGCAGCAAACATTAAAAAAATACTCTGCACTGAATAAACTGCTAGCCAAGTAATAACAAAACAAACTCAAACCCCAGAAGAAAATTTAAGATTCCTGCATTTTGTGCCTTCATGGGACTCCAGAGTTCTGCACCTGGGCCCGTATCTTATGTCTGTTCAAAGACTTGTCGCTCTCTTGTCCACATGAGAAATGCTGCTTGCATTGACCATGAAATTAAAATTGTGAGATTGTGGATCTTCTGCTCCAAAGAGAAAACCTGACGTGATCTCTGTAAATATTAGGAAACTTGTGGTATCTCACTTTTCATTTTTGAAAGCTTTTTATTTGCACTGTAGGTTCTTATTAGGCTCAAGTGGGTATTTTGCTTGACAAGCTGGCTTGGCTCCTGACAGGTGGCATACTTCATAGCAGCAGCCTGCTCACTGTTTTCCCCACTGGAGGTAGTTACTTGGTCTATTTCAACTACAACTGAGGAACCCAGTGGCTGAGGATGCCACTAACCATTGGTCAAGAGACTTGGTCCATAAAATACCTCTTTTATCCAAGTAACAGTAGTTACATGGGAAAGAAGAACAAAATGGAGAGAGAAGATAGATGCACATTTCTTCTATCACTCTCACCTAGATTGTGTGATACTGGAATTTACACGAGCTTTTCCATCTCAATCTTGTGTGATAAACACTGTGGTTCATTTTGTAATGGGGTTTTAGCTATTCTGGAATTTCCTTTTGCCTCTCCTAGTGGTTTTGAGTCTATCCTTTCTGAAAAATGGAAAACAAAATTACAAATACTTGTGGATTCAAGAAAACCTGTTCTCCCCAAACCCTTTTCTGTTCAGCATTTGGAGCAGCTACCTGTGAAGTTTATTACTTTAGTAATTGCACAGATTCATGATACTAACAGGAAGATGTACCCCTTTGCAGCGGTTGCAATATCAGACTTAATCTATTTCTGCCTAAGTCACTGGAATTGATTTGCTGCCAAGCACAAGAAGATGTGAACTGTTACCCTGGTGAAATATTTTAGCTCACAAATGTCTGTAATATATAAAGGACTTTTCATAGTGGATGCATAAGTTGATATGGTGTCTAGGTTTTTATCCAGTGAGAATCAATCCAAACTTGTCTTCTTTTGCTCACTGATTTTGAATTTAATTATCTACGTGTAAGCATCTCCAATTGATTGTAGTGTATAAATGCCACAGAGCTTTGAGCACAAAGGATTGGATGGTAACAATTAGACTGCATACACTCACCTTGAATATTGTGTGCAGTTTTGATCACTGCAATAGAAGAAAGATATTAAGGTCTTAGTGTCCAAAGGAAGGCAATGAAGATGGTGAAGAGCCTTGAGGGGAAGCTGTATGAAGAGCAGCTAAGGGCACTTGGTCTGTTCAGCCTGGAGAAGAGGAGACTGAGGGGAGACCTCATTGCAATTACAACTTCCTTGTGAGGGGAAGAGGAGGGGCAGGCACTGATCGCTTCTCTCTGGTGATCAGGGACAGGATCCAAGGGAATGGCCTGAAGTGTCACGGGAAGTTTAGGTTGGATATTAGAAAAAGGTTCTTCACCCAGAGGGTGGTTGGAGCAGGCTCCCCAGGGAAGTGGTCACAGCACCAACCTGACAGAGCTCAAGAAGCATTTGGATGATACTCTCAGGCAATGGTGTGACTCTTGGGGATGGTTCTGTGCAGGGCCAGGAGTTGGACTTGATGATCCTGATGGGTCCCTTCCAGCTCAGCATATTCTGTGATTATTTGATAATAGCTGCAGTTCTATGTGTGTAAATTGGGCAGGATCCACATCCTTAATGAGAAAAGGTTGTTTCAGTTTTATAGTCTATTTTATATGCAGAAAGCTAATGAATTTGTACTGCTGTAAGTGGTCTCTGATTTCTTTCGGTAACTTCTGTTCAGTTGTCAGATAGTATTTCTTTGTTTATGTACCCACTGTAGCTTGGACCTGCTATAAGAGGTGGGCTATTCCATTTAAATTTTGCACTGAAATCTGTGCAGGTGTTATGCAAAAGATTGTCTCCCAAAATGCATGGAGATGTGTTGCCAGTACCAAATATATACTAATATCCTTTTCATCTGCTCTCCTTATCTTTCCTAAGCTCATTGAACCAAGAAGGGGTTTGTTTCTGCAGGATAGCTGAAGCAAGAGATATTATAAATTATAATAATTGATTTAAATGAAAATGCCTTATTATTACCATAACCCAGAAAGAAAACAATACCACATGACAAATGAACATGCAACTATATGCATTATCTGAAAATACTTTCAGATCCTTGTTCCTGTTCCATATTTGAGTTGATTTGAGCAAGGAAGAATACAGGGAATATTTAGCCTCATGGAGCAGTGCTGGAGTATCTGGTTAATAATACCTAGAAACCTGCTATCAGCTGAAGCATGCTAAAGTTGGCTCTCTTTAGAAGATTTCCTGGGAGCCACAGAGTGTTTCAGAGATAGGGGTTGGGGAATCCCCAGTTTTCCAAGGGCATTTTACACAGTAACAAAAAGACAGTTCTACCAAAAACAAGGATATGCTTCTTTCTTCAGCTTAAAGAATTCAAAGGTAGGGGATGGGAGGAATCCTGTAGATTTTCCAAAAGCTATTACTAAGTAATGACTGAATCTGACACCATTTTGGCATTGTTAGGGTTTGTGTTTCAGTGAGAGAAACTATTTTAAAATTAGTATTGCCAAAATCTCAGCCTTGCTTAAATTCAAATATGGTAGAGGCCATCCTTTACCATATCAGTTATTGATAGCTCAATAATAAGAGTGTTCAAAGGAGGGCAGCAAAGATAGTAAGGACCTTGAGGGGAAGCTGTATATTGATAATTAGTTCTTGATTCAAATAGCTTAACATTTCCTTAACACTCAGTATTTTAAGGTAAATAGTGGCAGAAGAGGGGAGATTCTGTTTTATAATCTGTTAGTTTGCAAACAGGCAACTGTGGTACAGGAAAACAGAGCACTGTGCTGCAGATGTCTGGAATACCTGGATAATCAAAGAAGAAGATTAAAAGAAAACAAGAAAACATATATCACAGTTTTGAGCAGGTCAGATGCCTTGTGTGCAAGGGAGTAGTGAAGGGTTAGGCTGGAAAACTGCCTGCAGTATGACTGCAGAGAGCATGTCTTGTGTTTGAAAACAATTGCATCCTATGTGAATGTTTTGCCAAGGCTCCTGTTTGGCCTCATAGCTCAGATCCATATCTGTATGGTACAAATATAGAAAAAGAAGTACAATAAACAGTTTGCCTGCTTGTGCCACAGAAGCCTGTTCTCAGATTTTTTCTCAGCTGCCACAGATTTGCTCAAGATCACCCAAGAAATTGATTTAGGAAGTAGATCTGCAGATCTAAATGTTTCTCTCAGCTTAATCTCTAGACAGCTTTTTGTCTATATGCACAAAAGCAATTTTCTTTAACCAAAACAACATTTGAAATACAGTAATACTTGCATTACTTCCCTCTTCCCACCTTTTTTGAATTTTCGGTATCCAGTTACAGAATCATAGAATCATATAGGTGGGAAGAGACTTCTGAGATCATTGAGTCAAAACTTTTGACTGATCACTGCCTTATCAACTAGACTATGGCACTACTAAGTGCCACATCCAGTTCATTTCTTGAACACCTCCAGGGATGGTGACTCCACCACCTCCCTGGGCAGTCCATTCCAATGCTTAACTACCCTTTCCATGAAGAAATTCCTAGTAATGTCCAACCTGACCCTCCTGTGGTGCAACTTGCGGCCATTTCCTCTTGTCCTATTGCTAGTTGCCTGGGTAAATTTATTACCAAATAGTTGTGCTGAGCAACTGAAATGCTTAATTCACACTCTATCCATATCACTTAAAAATATAAAATGCTACAAGGAAGACTCATACCTTCAGACCATGTCCTCTTGAGGGAAAAAGAATGGCTTGTAATGACCGTGTTTCACACACATTATTCTGGGATTAAAGGTAACCAAAAATCCTGGCCCAGATTTCACTTTTGCATGTAAATTGTGAAAGAAGATAAACACTATTTGGATCATCTGAAGATAAACACTGTGTGGATCATTTGAAAGTATTTTACTTTGACCATTTTTTGTTCTCTTAAAAGTGAACCAGAAGACTGTAATTTTTCATTCATGAAAGTCAAAGACCTTACAGTGCTGTCACTAGATGGAAATAGACCTTCTATGAACTTCCCTGCTGCACTCAGAACTAGCAGCAAACCTGCCCATTATTTGTTGATTTTGTGTGTAGCTTTGTGAGTTCACAGTGTACAAGTGTGTGCTCATCTCCCATCACCTACCTGAACCATAAAAGAAATGAATATACAAGCTTTAGCTTTTCTTCCCATCAGAATATTAAAATTCAAATGCATTTGATACAATTAAATGCTGAGTGGGTTGTAGAAATGGAATTAATTTTTGTCAAATGCTGATTTTGGGATATTAATTTGTGTGTGGGTGTGGGTGTGTCAATTTGATATAATTGGACATAAACTGCTAAAAAATCTGTTAAGTAAACTGGTTGCATTGTTTTGGCATTGTTCATATATAAGCTGGTCGGTTTAGTTACCTAATTGTAACTATCTTAGGTTGAGATTGGTATCCAAGGTAGGTAGCATAAATATGCTTTTTTAGCAATAACTAGAATACACTTAGATGCTAAACTTAGATGAAGTGAATCCAGTCTCAGAATCTAAAAAAGATCATTTTCTGTATGTATTTCTGATGCCATAGTTGTCTTTATTGAAGAAAATAGACAATTTATTAAATGCCTGATCCAGAACATGGTAACATTTTAATTATGCAGAACTTAAGTGCAAAAGCAGGATGGTGGAGAGAAAGAGGGTGATAAGAAAGGAATTTTTTTTCCCTGATGACCAACAAATGATTGAACCAAGATCAATGTTGGCAGCTGTTATTACTGGTTTAATTCTAAAAGTGGCAGAAATAGTCATATTATTATATTGCAGTAACCTAAGAGGAGCAGTGGCTTCTGTGAAAAAGTCTACATCTGAGAAAAGCAAGAAAATATTACAGAATATTTGATGGGAAGCCCATCTGTGTTTGTGCAAAACAGTCATCCCAAGCACCACTACTGCTACTCAGTGATCAAAGACAGACAATTCATTGCAGTCAATTGAAACCATAAGAAGTTGATAGATTTAGAATCAGTCATGCCCCCTTTCATGGGGAAAGAGAGGGAAAAAACCAGACCTGTTCTTTGTCACTTTCTTTTCCTTCCAACTGGGGCAGTAAGTTTCTCGTAAGCATAAACAACTGTGATAGGGTTAAACAACATAGGGCACATGCTCAGTCCTTCACAAATTACACAATTGCCACATTATGCAACTTGGAGTCCAACCTTGAAAAACCTGCTGCTCAGAAAATGAGGAGTCCAACCTCTTGCTCATAAAAGAACAGGTGTAACAAGGAAGGTGTAAAACTAGAGGTTTTGTTCACACAGCTACAGAGAGGTTACTTTTGCATAGGCTGTGAAATAACAGATTAGTAAGAGACAATATAATTCTCAGTGCAGAGCTCATGGTCTAAGTAGCTTGGTGGGAATATACAGCATTACCATTCATCTCTGCTGAATAAGTGAAAATGAGAGGACCTGTTAGTAGCAGAAGCCTCTCCACTGTTTTTTTCTGTGCTGTAGCCCCTTCAGGGGACAAGTCAGCATATCTGTGTTACACAGCCTGTTCTTCAGCTTTTTTTGAACTTAGAAATTTTTGGAACAAATTAAAGTCATAAAACTATTTACTGAGTGCATATTATATTAAAAAAAAAAAAAAAAGATAATCAGACACTCTTATTCTTATACACAGTTCAGTATACCTGTGAAGCTTTCCCACACATTAGCATTATGGAAAGAGTTCAGGATACATTGCAATGTTCTTCCCATGAGAGAATGCGCTAGAGGTTTTTAATGGTGGCATAAAATGAGACAAAGGGCAATTTTTTTGCAGTTACCCTTACCTGTACATGCCATGAAACGGTAAAACTTTTCCCCCAGCTCTCAACAGTGTAAGCTGAACTTTAGTGTTAAAAATTAAGCCAAGAGGTCTGTCTGCTCACTTATGTTCACTAGCACCTCCCTCACTGTAACTGGAGCAAGCACGTGTGGGAAAGAGGAAAGGTAACCTCACCTGGACTTGGGCTCCTAACTTGGTTCTTAGGGATGCACCTCAGCCAGTGTTAATAAAACAGGGAAAGCTTCAGCTGAATCTTTCATTTGCATAGGGAAGTTCTCTTATCAGAAGCAAAGAAATTGATATAGGTTATGAATAATTTTTCTGTCTGTGTTTGGGTCTATTTAAAAAGAGAGGAGATTTTTTTTTTTTTACTGAGAAGTCTAGGAAGGAAATTTAGAGAGGGAATATATTTCTCACCTCAAAAAACCAAAACCAAAACAAAACACCCCCCCACCAAAAAAAAAAAAAAAAAAAAAGAAAAAAAACTCCAAAAAAACACTTACGGAAAGTATTTAAACAAGTGAGTGTGAAGGAGCAAAATGTAGAACATAAAATGTTGCAAGAAATTACACCCTTTTCCAGTACTTTGCCTAATTAACATTATATGTGTTTGTGCATGTAAATACAAACTTCCCTCGTGTATACTTTACTGTTCATATTCAGAGTTAAATTCATCCATGGGGCAGCTACTAATGTGCCAGCTGTATTGTTAGTATATGTAATATATTTTAAAACACTGTAAAGTAGAAATGTACTTCAGTGAATAATAAGTACTGGAGAGGGAGGAAAATACATTGGTTGAAGTCTTATTAGCATACATCTGTCTGCAGTGTTCTTCTGATGGTAAAATATGGTAGCAGCAGAGTGTAGTCCAGCTATATTCATGGTGATCCACAAGCTGGACTATTCAAAACACAGGTTTAGGTACTGTAAAGTTAAGACACAAACCAGAAATGTAATATTGTACGTAATGTACTCAACACAGCAGTGCAAATGAAATTCAAGATAAAGTTGTAGAATCCTAGAATGCCTTGAATTGGAAGAGACCTAAAGGACATGAAGTTCCAGCCCCCCTGCCATGGGCAGGGACAGTTTCCACTAGAGCAGGTGACTCAAATCCCAATCCTGCCTGGATATGGATTTGGAGTTTGCAAGAATTAGAATTATTCCTCATACATCAAATTATGTGATGCTAGGTCTCTGTTCTAGCTCCTTGGAATCTGTTTCTCACTGTGTAACATGTGAAGATAATAACTCACTGGGATACAGAGGTGTTCTGAGAATACTTAATACAATACTTAATAAGAGGATATTTTTTGTCATTAAAAGGTATTTGAGTGGAAACTAATATATTTGATTTAATTTTGGAATTATGTGCAGCCAAACTATATCATGATCAGCGTTATATAAGGAGTGTGTCTTTTGTCTTTGAACAGTTGAAGACCAAGATTACAGATTGACGTTTTCTTAGAATAATTATCTCATGTTTATACAAGCACCGCATACTCCTTTTGATGTTTTGCTATGAAGTAAATGCTCCTAAAATTCTGCAAAGTCTATACACAAGGGCAGTTAACAAGACCTAGGGCCTTGTCAGTACTTAAAATTGCTCTCTAAGTCATTTGAGAGTCTTGTGTCCTAGCAAAGCATCACACGTACAGCTGAAGTTTAAGCTCAGTTTGTTTCTCTTGTTTGTTCCTGTGAAATCTGGGGGAAAGGGGTCTTCCCAACCAGAAGTGCTTTTGCCTTCATGATAGCCTTCTGAAATAATTGCCTGAAGTGACTGAAACAGTGTGATGCATGAGGCTTCCAGAAGGATCATAGAAATGAACCACTGTCTTCTGAGTTCCCAGCCACTGGTCTAACTCTTGGTCTTTGTTCCCCTCATTTTGTCTTTTAAGCTAACAAACCGTGTACAGATTTTACTTTATTTTAATTAAACCTTTAAAATAACTATATTTAAAGCTCTATGCCTTTGAGTATGGACAAGATATGCAAAGTATCCTGCTATTGGTTTTTCTTTTTCCCCATCCATGAGATTTTCTACCCTTTCCACAGCCAAAAGCCCCCCAAATGGATGAGGAGTTGTGACCACTGCTCTGTAGATGTAAAAATTGTTCAACTTTAAGAAGTTTACTAGTTTACAGTGAGGTTGACTGGAAGTATCAATCTAGTTATTGGTGTTGCTGAAATGCATTGCATCTTTCTTTTGTAAACTGTTAAGAGGGGAAAAAAAGCCAGTCTAGAAAAGGCCTTTTTTTTTTTTTTTTGGTGTGTGTATTTTTTGGTTTTTTCCCCCCCTATTACGCAAGGGGAAGGGTGCAGTTAGTTGGGCACTATCTGTGCAAACTGAGGATTATGACCAGTGATACAAGTTAATAATTGACAGCTACATTGCAAGTAACAATGGCTTCTTTGTGAGCTAATTTGCACTGTCTCTGTGACCTGGGCATTTTGGTCTTGGCAATGAGATGAGGTCAGTGTTTTGTCACCATGACCTTTTGTACTTTGATTTCAATTACTTAGCACACTTTTTTTCTCCTTCCCTGTTCTTACCTTCAAAGGGTTGAGTCAGCTTGCATTGATAATTTCTAAATAATTCAGGTCTGATTGCACACATTGTGAAAAATTATGGATTTTACATTACACACATTTGGAACTAAATTCTTCAACTCACAGATAGCTTGGATAGACAAAAAGTGAAGCTAATAACTAAATGAACAGGAAAATATGTACAGTACCATTCTGATATTTATGTAGCTTGTTGGAGGACTCCAAATGTGTCATTTGGAGTGCCCAGGCTTTGATCAAAAGTATTCATTCTCCTGTGAAGCTCCAGTGACTTAGACCCATTAGCTTGACACCAGTACTGAGATCTATATGAAAGATTCAATCAGTAAAATATTAAAGGGTAGCAATTGTTTTAATGCAAATCTGTGTGCAAATCAAACTCATGGAAAACAAATCCTGTTTTCTGGTGACCATTTTCTGAGTTTAATTGGAAAAAAAAGCTCTTGAGAGTAGATTTTTGCTAGGTGTTTGACTTAGCACTGCACAGAATTTTTCTGTAATTTTTTTGTAGTTATAGGTTATGCACCCAGACGTGAAGAACAGATTTTCCATCTGCAGAATAAAGATCTGTAATTTGGAATGAGTGACTCAAAAAGGCTTGAGATGCATGAATATAACTGACATATGCTACATTTCTGCTGCTAGCATAAATAATCAAGGGGGATTTTAATCAAAAGAGATTGTTCAGCTAGTTGAGGAAAACTGACATGTGCATATGCCAGAAAGAAAGGATGCATGTAAAAAAATTAGAGTCTACATTTTTGTTTGGCTTCAGCGTAGACAGTTAAATAGCAGCAAAGAAAGTTGAGTTTGCAGGATATGAGACAGTATCTTAGATGCAAAGGTGTCGACTAAAGTATGTTAAAACTTTTATAAACAGTAGTGACAATACTCCTGTGGAACACACACATTTACAAAAACATTTTTTTCTAAGTTGGAGAGGCACCTTAGAGACCCTGAGACAGGTTTTGTAGTGTTTATTTCTACTAATAGTGGAATTCAGTGGATTTCAGTCCCCACTGAAACCAATAAAAATGCATATGAAGCAAGATAATGCTCAGTTTAAGATGGGGTGCCTTAATCCACACCATACAAAAATGCATCAGATGAAACAATGGAAAGCTTGTTTGTAAGTTTACTGAGAAGGTCAAAATCTCAAATCACCTACTTAAGCCTCTTGTTAAAAGAAGCTTTATCTTATAATAATTCTTTTTTTCTATTTTTTTTTCATTGAATTACAATAAGTAGTGTATATAGAAGTACACCACAGTGCTGAAAGTCAGTCCCCTGAAATAAATTATAGCATTACAGCATATTCTGAGTTGGAAGGGACCCACAAGGATCATTGAGTCCAACTCAGGACATCCCCAAGATGCCTGAGAGCATGATCCAAATGCCTCTTGAACTCTGTCAGGCTTGGTGCTGTGACCACTTCCCTGGGGAGCCTGTCCCACTGCTTAACAAACCTTTTCCTAATATTTAGTCTAAACCTCCCCTGACACAACTTCAGACCATTACCTCGATCCTGTCACTCGTCACAAGAGTGAAGAGGTCGGTACCTGCCCCTCCATTTCACCTCCTGAGGGTGTTGAAGACTGCAGTGAGGTCTCCCCTCACTCTCCTCATCTCCAGGCTGAACAGACCAAGTGCCCTCAGCTGCTCCTCATACAACTTCACCTCAAGGCCCATCACCATCTTCACTGCCCTCCTTTGGACACCTTCTAAGAGCTTAATATCTTTCTCATATTGTGGTGCCCAAAACTGCCTGCAGTATCCAAGGTGAGGCCACCCCAGTGCAGAGTAGAGCGGAACAATCCCCTCCCTTGACTGGTTGTGCCTGATGCCCCCCAGGACATGGTTGGCCCTCCTGGCTGCCAGGGCACTGCTGGCTCAGATTCAACTTGCCATCAATCAGGATCCCCAGATCCCTTTCCATGGCACTACTTTCCAGCATCTCATTCCACAGTTTGTACAAACATCCAGGCTTGCTCCATCCCAGGTGCACTTTCCCTTGTTGAACTTCACGTGGCTGTTGATTGCCCAGTCCTCTAATTTGTCAAGGTCTCTCTGCAGGGCCTCCCTGCCTTCAAAGGAGCCAACAGCTCCTCCCAGTTTTGCGTCATCTGCAGACTTGCTTAGTATCCCTTCCAGTCCTGTGTCTAAGTCATTTATGAAGATGTTGAAGAGCACAGGGCCTAAGGATGACACAGGACTTCCATTTCCTCAAAATAATTTTTAGTTCTGCTGTATTTGGGAATAGTGATTTTGAATTCCATGTTCAGTCATAACCAATATACATGTTATTCATTGTCTAAGTAACAAAGAAAAGATAAAATACCTTTGAAATTTGAAGAGCTAACTGTAAGACTTGCCCAAGTAGTGAGATTATGTTATGTGTATATGCACAGTTGTTTATTTATTTATTAATAGCAATGCGGTGTTCTCTTTCTGCAAGGAACAGATAAATCTTCATGGAACATTGAAGTCTAATTACTGGTGACAGGATTATTAGATGTTGAATAGTTCTCTATTATTTTTACTGAGCTGGAAATAAGAGTTCATAGTTGCAAGTGGTATTTCCAGTTAGAAGCAACTGTTTTGCCTCATAGATCTGCAGTGAATGTCAAGACACTTTGTTCATTTTTAACAATAATCCAAATAGGGATTTAGAACTTTTATTAATTTGGGAGTTCATAAAAGCTTCCTTTTGTCAGTGCCATGAATTTTTTTGATTTTTTAATCTGGCACTGGGACCAAAGTCAGTGCCAGCATCCAAACTTGTTTAAACGTTACATATTGCCTTGGGACTATTTATAGGACTGTAGTCTTTTTCCAAAGAGAGAAGCATTGATACACATATCCTCCTTGACCTCATTTTAACATTTACTGTAATTTTCAAGCTGCAAGACAATGGTGGTGTTGAGAGAGGTTTTTACATATTGAACAATCACAGAGAACATGGCTCAATTTTTATCCAATTGAAATCAATACATCTTGTCTGGTTTACGTCACTTGCTAGTATTTAATTATCTGCAAGCAAGTCAAATTGATTATACAATATAGGAACCTTACAGCTTTGAAGCAAAATGACTGAGCCTTTAGATTTGGCTAGGATAGCTATCAATGCTGGTGGCAAAATATAATTAATAAATTAATATTTTTGATTGGACGAACAACTTCTAATAACTTTGAAGGACCTGATACAACTGTAGCTTGGAATTAAAATCCATCACAGAGTGGGGTTTGGTTTTTTTGATCTTCTGTCCCAAGTCTATCAAAGGTGTTTATTCACATATATGTCTTCCCTATATTTTAGATTTAAGGAAAACAGTCTTATCGTTTGGCCCCATATTTTGACTTTTGTGATTATTGGTGTAGGAAGTTAAGCTTGGGACAAAAACAGAGCAAAGTATCTGTAAATATCTGCTCAGGTGAAAGGTTTAATGAGCTCTTCTTGCAAGGAAGAAATATACAACTTTCATGCAGTGTATGTACATGCATACCTTGCATGAAATCTCTCTAGATGCTGATAGAAATTCTTCAGCTGACTAGAAAAAAAATGTAGATTTTATTTCTAAGAAGACATTCACTGTTTTTGGGGTTTGTTTTGTTTTGTTTTGTTTTCAGAATGAAAGTGAAAAATAACCTGTGTAGGTTAAAACCTAAGCATATCGAAAGGAGAGAAGGAATAAAGGGCATCTAAAATGCCAGTACAGCAAAATCAAGGGTATTTCAGAGGGAAATAGATCTAAGAAGGAAGGCAAACTTTTGGTCAGGTAACAGATGTTTTCCCTCAAGGATAGTGATGGAACAGACACCGGGGGGTGGGGGTGTGTGTGAAATCTGATGAACAGCAAATTTTCTCATTTCTTCTTTTTTCCTTTATTCCCAATGTCAGAACAATGACTAAAAAAATGTGAAAAGAACTGTCATCTTCTTTGATATTGAAGCAGCACCCAAGAAAACATAGTTAATTTTTACATTTCTATGTAGGATGAGCGAAAATTCTCCCAATAATCAGATGACTAGATATATGAAGGGAAGCTTAGCACATTTAGTTGACCTGTCTTCAAAGGGAGTGTTGTGTGTTCCAACATTTATAGTTTTCTCCTTTCCATTGCTGCGTAGAAGAAAAACAGCTACAAAGTGCTTAACTCCATAGAATGCTCACTAAAGTAGGATATTAGTAAAATATCCATTAGAGATTTATCTGCATATTTGTGTTATGCAGGTTAGTTATGAACTTAATGTGCATAATAAACTTAGGAACCTTTGATACTTGACTTGTGCTTGTTCTCAGGCCTCCTTATTGCAGTTCTTACCTAAGGTCAGACTGTGCACTGACTTGCAAGAGAATTGAATAAATCCATTTAACATGAAATAACAGACTTTGACATTTGGCTGGCACAGCGGTTTTTTAAAAAGACACTGCCAAAACATCAGTCAGTTTTCATGTGATAAATACATTGTTTGCAATATTTGAAAAAACAACAATTCATCATAATAAAAGGTCATCTCCAAGTCAGACGTATTCATGAGTGCATATATCTTCTTCCTTATTTTTCTTTGTTTCCTCCTTTTATAACAGCAACAGTAAGTAATGCAACAGTAAGCTGGGAGCCAAATCTGCCCTTTGACACCGAACTCCTGTTGGTTAGAAACCACTGGGAGCCATATGCTTCTGAAGTTAAAGCATGGGTTTTTTTATGTTTATGCTGTTTTAATGTAGGCTATGATCCTGCAGTCATTTATGCCGTAAAAATTCCCATCAAATTGAAAAGCAGCATGAGGATCAACAGTGGCAATTTTCTTTTAGTGGGGCTTCCAGCGAGAGACTGCCTGCTGCTTCCAGCCATCGCAGAGTGCAGCCTCACGCTGCTGACGGGACTGAACAGCTGTGATCACATTACATCCACCCAGCAGTCTTTTCACTCACTGCCTATAAAATGACAATGGATCAATTTTAAACTGACCCTGTTGACTTTTAAAGCCCTTACCATAGAAGGAACTGGCTTTCTTTATGCCTTCCCCATTCCTTTGGCTCTTCAGCCCTCTTAGTTGTTTCCTAGTCAGCAGTTGTTGGCTGGCAGGAATTCTGTTGCTGTGGCCACAGTGGTTTTGTAACTTGTTTCTTCTCAAATATCTTCTTGGCTTTTTGCTCCTGCCATTTTTTTTTATATGTTGTGTGAATCCCAATTTTTTACACCTTCTTCTTCTTCTCCTCTGCATCAGTTTTAGTTGCTCTTCTACAAAGCAGCAGCAATATCCCACCTCCTTACAGCATTTCATAATGATTTTGCATAGTTTTGCTTTTGAAATATAGAGTGTCATACAATAGTTCAGATTGGAAGGGACCTCTGGATTGGGCTGCATCTCCAAACAGCTTCCAAGCTAGGTTATGTTGTTCAAGCTTGTGTCCAGTCAAGTGTTGAGTTATCCCCAAGGATGGAGATGACTCAGCCTCTCTGAGAAACCTGTTGTGGTGATTGGCTGTGCTTGTGGGAAGACTGTCTGCTTTATGTTTGGTCATAGTTTTCCTTGCTGCATCTGTGATAGTTGTCTCTTATCCTTTGACTGTTTATGTCTGAGAAGAGTCTGGCTCTGTCTTATCTATAAGTCGCCTCTCTTTAATAACTGAAGACAGTCATGAGTTTCCCTGAAGCCTCCTCTTCTCCAGGCTGAGCAAACACCATCTTCCAGCCTTATCTTATAGGGCATGTGCTTTAACCTCCTGGCCATTTCAGTGGGCCACTGCTGAATTTGTTGCAGTTTAGGAAGACTGAAGATGCAAAACTGCACACAGTAATCCAGACACCTTTTTAGTGCTGGGCAATAGGAATAACCACTGGACCTGCTATCCATGCTATTAATAGTACTGCCCAGATTGTGGGTGGCATTCCACCCAAGTGCACTGGTTGCTCACATTTTCTACCAGGACCAGGTCATTTTCTGCAAAGGTATTGATTAGTCAGTCAGTCCTGCCAAAACTTGAGAAACTGGCCTATCTACTTTCCAGCAATATGTCCACAGACAAAGTCATAGACCCTGACTGTATTTTGTGTAGCTACCTAGCTCTTTGCCTTTTGTAGAAGTTTAAAGTCACAGCGGTGGCTCAGGTGACTGAACCTAATCCTATAAGTAACGAACCGTGAAGACTTTATAAAACAGTAAAGAGAATTTGTGCCATTGACAGAAATTTGGTCAAGTATGCAGTATTACTTGAAAAAAGCTTCTGATGAACTAAGTCAGGAATTACTGGTAAACAGACTTTGAGGAGTAAATGTGTTTTGGTCAAATACTTGATTTGTAATGGCAGATTTAACTATTTTTCACTCCAGTTTTCTAAGACAGAAAGGCCTCTTCTAATCTGTTTAACTCTTGCTCATGTCATTGGTGCTTCTAAGACTAGAATTCTAGAGAATTCCAAAGAAATGGAAGCAGCACTGTGATATAAGTGGTACATTTTGTGCTCAGCAGGTACATTTGCTCCCACAGCTACATTGCTTTGAAAGCCAGGTGTGATGTCCAGCCCTTATGGCTAAGGGAGCACCAAATATTTGTAGATACTCATGGTAAAAATGAATTACAAAAGTCAGAGGGTCTTCAAAAGTTTACGAAGCTTTACTAGTAATTTAGACACTTGGCATGGAAATTGGTCTAAGCTGGTGCCTTATCTCGTAGTATGAGTACTAGTATGAGTGGTGCAGTGTTGAGTCTACGGGGATAGGGTGAAAGAGAAGAGACAGCAAGAGACAGATAAAAAGGGGAGGAGAGAGAGATCACCAGTCCTGGCTCCAGTGTTGATCCAGTTCATGGGGTGCATGCGAACGCAGGCTCTGTGAGGATGCTCTGTGAGGATTCATGCATTGGATAAGTTTTGCCCACCCTGGAGAAAAATGTTGCTTTCTATGCAAATTAGTTATCATGCATAGTCATTCTTCTAGACCTTTCTGGGAGTGGGTTGGGTTGGAGGGCTTTGGAGGTCTTTGGTCTCTGTCCATACTGGGTCATCCTTTGGTCAACAGTCCATGCCTGCTTCTCAGCCTCATACCTGAGCTTGCACTGTGCTGTGTTGTGCTTATCTCTAGGAGCCAGAACAAGAATGTTTGTCCCAGCAGAATGCTGCCCTACCTCTGTATGGTCCCCTTCTCCAACTGCATTCTGTTCTCTCTCACTCACACTGTCTTATTACCAACAATCCTTGGTTGGCTCCACAGCTATCTGGCTATTGGTGTTTGAGATGGGCACATTAGCCCCCTTATCTTCTAGGCTTCTACACACAGGCAGACTGAAATTGTGATTTGCATTTTCTTTCTTGCTTGGGAGTGCAATGTAAGTAATACCACCACTGAGCAGCAGGAGAATAGTATATCCCTCTGGATGTGGAGGAAATAATGAATGGATGCTCACAGTTCTGAGGAACTTGGAGGAATNTTATCTCTAGGAGCCAGAACAAGAATGTTTGTCCCAGCAGAATGCTGCCCTACCTCTGTATGGTCCCCTTCTCCAACTGCATTCTGTTCTCTCTCACTCACACTGTCTTATTACCAACAATCCTTGGTTGGCTCCACAGCTATCTGGCTATTGGTGTTTGAGATGGGCACATTAGCCCCCTTATCTTCTAGGCTTCTACACACAGGCAGACTGAAATTGTGATTTGCATTTTCTTTCTTGCTTGGGAGTGCAATGTAAGTAATACCACCACTGAGCAGCAGGAGAATAGTATATCCCTCTGGATGTGGAGGAAATAATGAATGGATGCTCACAGTTCTGAGGAACTTGGAGGAATGGAGATATTTTGACATGAGTTTAGATAGTCCTAATATTCTGGACAAGTCAAACAAGTTTACCAGAGAGTAAAGTGGGTCTCAGTGCTGGTCTGTACCACAGGGAGGCAAGTCCATAGTTTGTTCTTGTGAAGCAGATGGTCTATACATGATCAAGTAGTTATCTCTAGGCCTCTTAATGGTTTGGCCTTTTTGGTTGCTCTGGAAGTTTTTCAGGACTCTTGGTTACATATACATGTGCTAAAATAGGCTCTACAGGCACAATAGCAAAGGTTAGCATATTTATGAACCTTTTTATTATTACTTCAGGGAAATAAATGTCTGTATTATGCATGAACATCTTGTGGTACTGCATTACTCTGTCTTCCATCAATATGTCATGTTTCCCTCCTTTATCAGCTACTGCTCATGGTAGTTCTAGGGGTGCATTTTAAAGCTCAACTAAATGAATATCATAACCTGAACAGGTGGAAGAACATGATATTAGGCTTTTGCATATTCTAATACATGAAACCGCCAGCCAGATAGTAGTTATGTTTTAGCAACATTATCAAAACAGAGATATATCTGTGTAATAAAATTTACTGTTGTTGTAACCAATACACTTAGAATGATTATGTGATTATAAAAAAATGATTATTTGCTACATTAATTAGCTGTTGATTTAATGTTATACAAATGTGATTCCTTTCAAGTAATCATATTTCTTGCTGACATTTCTGAATAGGACTACCAATTAGTTAAACATGGGTAAATAGCTGTGCTGATTATAGGTAAGCTACAACAGAATACAGTGAAATAGGGCTTCATAATTTTAACATGTTACTTTCCAAAGCATGTTGTTGTTAACACAAACTTCTTGTGGCATTAACACCTTTTTAAATAAACATCTTTGATATTCACTACACAACCAAAGTTGCTACAGAAAGAAATGTTGTCTCTCTGTGCTGAACTTTTCTGGGAGATCCTGTATTCCTATACCTCCCAGCAAGTCCAGCTGCCAAAGCCCTTGGTGGTTTACCCCACTCCTCAAGGTGAAATCAAGGGAGACTTTTAGTGGATTGAAATTTATTGCAATGTCAAGATGTCTCTGTAAGTGTAGATTTATTTTATTTTTTTTAATTAATGAAAAGCAAATAATGTATTCCAAATGTAAAAATGTGTGCAGCTAAAGAGTCTTCTTCCTTGACTTCCTAATGTCAAACTTCCTTGAAACTCAGAAGATGCAGCTTACCTTGTGCTAATGAGGTTGTTTCGTAAATCTTCATAACGAGGATGCTTGCAGGATCCCTCTGCCTGTTGCTTACCTGTGCAAACCAAAGCCACATTCTCAACTGATGTCAGTGCCTGTGGGGTTTGATGGGGTTTGTTTCCCACAACTTGTGCTTGACTGTCTGGATCTGAGGACTGGACCTGCATGATTTCCACTTAGGTAAAATGAATGAGTCTGAAAAGTTCATTGGCTGAATCCTGTAAGTAAAAAGTCAAGTCCTTGATCACCATGCTTTTTCTTAGTGATTGTACAGCATCCTGTAAACTGGAGGTGACTTGGAGATGTGGTGTTTGCTCTTGGCAGTCTTAAAAAAAAATCTTTTACTGTGCCATCTCTTGTAAAGTTTGCCTTGATATAGCTTGCTATTTTCTTGGCTGCTTCCCTCCTAGTTATAGTAAAAGAATATACAAGATTTCTTGTAGGACTCTATCTTACATACAGGTACATTTTTTTGTGTAAAACATTTCTCTAATCAATAAGCTATCAGTGCAATAAGACTGCAA
The DNA here is from genome assembly GCA_013400415.1 of Scytalopus superciliaris. Classification (NCBI taxonomy): domain Eukaryota; kingdom Metazoa; phylum Chordata; class Aves; order Passeriformes; family Rhinocryptidae; genus Scytalopus; species Scytalopus superciliaris. The sequence continues at coordinate 179,656 of VXBX01006986.1, forward strand.
CTTATTTAGAACTCTGCATGAGGGTTCTCTATATTCACAAAACTGTAATTAACCAGGACATTTTTGAGTGCTATTAGGAGTTAAAATCAACCAAGTACATTCTCAGTTTGAGCAGCAGCAATCCAATTAAGTCAATCATGGCTACTGATAAACTGCTTCGCAGAAAGCTATGCAACATGCGGTAAAAACATCCATTTTTTCCCCTTGAATATTTCCTCTGAAATATTGTATTCCAGAAACTGATTAGGATGTGAACTTTTAATTGATCTCCTAACTACACAAGGGGACAAGCTCTTCTGGCTTTTGCAAATCTGTAATGGTCTGTATTTAAAAATTCATTTGCTATCAGGACTGATCTTACAGATGCGAAAATTACCTTGCTTTTTGTATTTGGATTCAAACTTTCACAATACTCATACACAAAGGTGATACAAGGAAATCTGGAAAACTGAGGAAAAAATACATTAAAAAGCTATTATACAAAATATGGGTTTGTAGCATATTTTTTGATTGTTTTATTAGCTCAAAACAGTGATTTGTTTTGGAGGACTGACTAAGGAAGAAAGATATACTCACAGATGAACCTCAGGCCATGGAAAACCCTTTACCTTGGATTGTGTATTGGCAGACAGAGCTGAACCATCAGAAAGGAAAGAGGTGAACAAAGTAAATTGTGGTTTTAAATGCAGATCCACTGGCCTTTTTGCTGCCTTCTCTTTTCTCCTGTAGGACTTGCAGGTCACTCTGGTGGTAGACGCCAAAAAATCCCACACAGATATGGACAGATTTTAATAACCTGCTGTTAGCCAGCTTTAGTGTCCCTTCTGGTAAACAATGTCAGGTCTCCACTGCAGAAAATAATTCCATTTATCTGTTGATTTCTGGGATAACACAAAAGCGTCCATTAAAATCTCAAGTCTCTAGTTCAGTTGCACACAAGCCCACATTTAAAGCTAGATACATGTTGAACTGCTGTTCAGAACAATGTTTTATTATTAGCAGGCTTTATTTTTTTAACTACACAAACATAAAGAAGAACGGTATGGGGGTGTTTGGGTTCTGTTTTTGTTTTTAATTTCTGACTTGTTTTATGTTCTTGTAACCTAAATATTTTTAGGCAAGTGGTTTGCACTGTCAGCTTTGACAAAAATCAGCAGCACATCCAGTTGGAGTTAGCAGCCAGAATTCAGATTCTTAATTATTTAAGACTTAACCATTTTATTTTTCTTGTTGTATGACATATATCAAACACTTTTCACACTTGCTTAAGAGGAAAGCAGTGTGTGCTTTAGGAGACATGTTTGCTCTACTTCTTGCTTTCTTGTTTCTGTAAAGTGCAAAATAAAACAGCTAAAAATATTGCTTGTCCCTTGTGATTTAAATGTGGAGAACACTAGGAATGGAAGGAGAAGGTGTCCGGTACATGGTGAAAGCCATACATTCTTGGAAGGCATACCCATTTGAAAACCTTCAAGAACTCCAGTCTGCAGAATACTTCTCAATAGGCAGTTTCTTTCCTTTGCTGTCCCCATGGGGGAAGAAGTTTTTATTCTCTCCCATTTGATCCTCTGTCATTTGATTTGTTATCTTTTGCCCCACGTCCTCATGCTGCACCATTGTGAAGAGCCTGTCTCTGTCTTCTTAATGACCTGCTCACAGGTAATGGAAGGCTGCTATTAGATTCCCCCGAAGTCTTCACTTCCAGAGGCTAAAACCCCTGTAGTTCATGTGCTCCACCTTGATGTCCCTCCACTGAATTAACTGCATTTGATCCTCATCCTTCCTGTGCTGGAGGCTCAAAACTGCGGTGCTCCTGATGATCACTTAGTAGAGGATGATGGGCTGTGCTTCCGGTAATCCAGCCCAGGATACTGCCTGTCTTTTTGGCTGTCAGGGTATCCTGCTAGCTCATATTCCCTTCTGTGGATTTATGTCTTTATCTGAAAGGGAATGTTACTCAGTCACTAAAACCTTATAGAGCTAACCAAGCCCCTGGTGGTAGGAACTGGTTAACTACCTACATTTGGCAGAATTGCTTGGCCTCACTCAGCAACAAAGTACTCTGTTGTTCTCCTACTAGACTTGACTGATGCTGGAATCTGTAAAGGATGTGTATTTTGGTCCATCATATATTTGGTAAATTGTAAGTGTTCTGTGCTTGCTTTTTCCTAGATGTGATACCTGCTAATCCCTGGTGACAGTGACCTGCTATTTTGAGCATGGAGTTGATACATTATTGATTAATCCAGCTTAGACTGCACTTAAAGTGGTTGTACTCTAATTACATCTGGTGTCTAGAAATAATAGCTTAGCATTTAAGATGCTTCTTGGAAGACATGGGGTTTTCTGTTCTGCAGAATGTTTTTTCTGATGGTATTTTTGTCTTATCAGAAAAAAGTGTATCTTTTTAAGGTTGCTCTTATATAACAATAATTTATCATTAGTAGGCTACTTTTTCCCTTTGGATGTCTCATTTTAGCAGTACAATTTGTAACTTCCAAAGACACTAATACATCCCTTGAAATCACTATGCTGTAATCTCAAAAAGAAGTTTCTTTATCAAACCTTTTCCTTTTTGCGTGTCTGCATGATTTTTTGGTCAGTCACTCCTTTTTTATTAATGTTGAAATCTTTTATAATAATTTATCTTAATAGTTTCTGGCTGTAACCATTAGTTTACTCTCTTACTTTCTGATATTGAGAGCAAAGATGTAGCTAAATTTCATGGTTTAAAAAATAGGTTTCTGGGTAATTTTAACATAAAAATGTTTTCTTGTCTTTTGTGGGTACTAATAAGTACCTCTTTAGCATCACGCTGATTGTGAAACATTTCAGATTGTGCTGCTGACAGAAGCAAGCTTTATATAGTAATTTGAAGAGAGGAGATCTACATTTTCACACATTCTCTTTGTGATTCCTTGGGTAAATCACTTCAATAAAAATATCAGCTAAAGTAAAATTAGTTTAAAGTATAATCAGTTATTGATTAAAAGATAGTTAAATGTGTTAAACTGCTATCAACATTAGCTAGAGCTATATTACTTAAGCCTAAATTTCAAAAGTGCTATCAAATCAGGGATATGAAATCTTCATGTTTTATATGCATTTTGGATTGCATTCAAACATTTTTGGTAAAAATGTTTACCATACATCTCTTTATATTTGTGCTCTGATAGTGCATAAAGTAGCTGATGCATATTGTGGTGCTTGATGTGTTAGCAGACTCTGAGGAAGGTGGTCTCTTTACTGAAAACTTCATTGTCTAGGTTTAAGAGCAGAAACTGGGAGCACAGTAGGCCCAGTAGGCAAGAGAGATCAACATGAGATCAACAGTGCTAGTGCCCCAGTTGCTGTAAGTATATTTATTCTGGAGAACTGTGGGAGTGGAATGCAACAAGGGAGATTTGTAATCAAATATCCATAAAGGAATATACCACTAGTGCTTTTGGTAGAGCAGGAAAGGGACTCTTTGAAAATGTACAAGTTGACAGGTTTGTAGCACAGAATCAAGAGTCAAAACCTCAGCAATGGAGAACAAAATTCCCTTTTTGGTTCAGTTGAGGTGGGGGAGAGCTATTTGGGGGCAGTGAGTTGGTCAAAGTGCCAAAGAGGTAAACTGTTCCTTGCAGTAGGAGAAGGGAGTGATGTCAAAGGCAGAGAAGAGCATGCTAAGGAAAACGTGTTACATTAGAAGTTTTGTCATTGTGGACAGATAAAAACAGGCACACGTTGGGACATTATAGTAAATTGTGTAAATGTAGATTAGCTCAAGCTCAGAGGGATTCAAAGCAGTGATGTATGTATGTATTTATTTACTTTTTTCTTTGTTCAAAATACTTTGTGGAAAGAAATGTTTGAAATTAAATAATACCAGTAATTTGTTTGGGACAAGCCTGAGAGAAATATATGCTCACACTCTTCAACGTTTTTTAATCTTAGAAGTTTTGGTAAAAAAATAATGGAATTGCTAGCAAGAGTGTCAGTTTGTAGCATCTGAGATATGAGGCTTAATAGCGTAAATGCAAAAATGTTACCACCTATACAAAGAACTTAGCTTGTGTAAGGGTTTCAGACTATAGCTTTCTAAGAATAGCAAAGGATCAAAGTGCAGTGTATCTTGATTGCTTGGACAGCAGTGGTTGTACAAGAGCAACAGGATATGCGCAAGTACATTGCAATGCTTGTGTTTTTCTGACCTGGTTTCTGAGCATGAGCTACTAAGTACTCTGCAAAAGCACAAGGGGAAAAGAGAGATCAAGGGGAGAAAAAAGTACCTCTAGGTTGCTGGATTGTCTGATTGTCCAATTGTTACTCAATATATTAAATAAAAATGCTTACTGAGTTATTGCACAAAATATATAAGCCTTTTAGCATGTGCGTATAATGACTTAAAAGCAAACCTCTCTTTGGTTTCTCCTTCAAAGTGAAATAACAGTACCTCTGTTGATCATAAAGGAATACAGCTTTGTGGCAGATGTATATCTTTTTCTTCCTTTGTAATATGGCTGAGCGATATCTGAGAATAATAAGCTTAATCCTCGTGAGAACAATAAGGACAATAAAGTCATAAATGGTCTCCATATGTCCATATAAAGCCTTATGCACTGAATGAAGTAGATATCACAAGAGTGCAAAGATTTTCCTGTCTCTTAAATCGACAGTCAATTAGCTTTGTCTGGGTAGCACATAGAAGCTGTTTCTTTGCATAGCTTTTAAGATCTTGTGAAGCTTTACAACTCTTTTGGAGTGATTTTCTTTTTATTTATATGCCTTTTCCCTTAGCTTAAGAGTTGGGGTTTTTTTGTCTTTGCATCCACAGGGATGTGTATCTAAGCAAAACAAGATTTCCGTTTGATTTTGCTCTGTGCAGTCTGCCTGGCTGTAAAGTATTTGTCAAGGCTGTGCTGTAAACCTTGCTGATTCTGCAGCACACACAGGCTTTCAGATGGTGATCAGAGTCATCCTGAAGTTCTTTGGTGAATTTAGTTTGTAATATGTGCATACAGCATCTCTTTCTGTGGGTGAGCAGAGCTTCTTGTGTAATAAAAGAATGAAAATAATTAAGCAAAAACAATGACCAAGTGTGTATCTGTTCTGCTTCATAGTAAGAGGAAGTGAGATTCTGGGAGATGGTTTTGGGGATGAGGGTTTTTTAAAGCTCAGTCCTTATCTTTTAATGTTACCATCACATCTTAGGTGAAGCATGAAAGCAATGGAAATAGAGTTTTTGAAGAACAGTAAAAGTGCAATAATATAGAAATATTAATTGAAATATTATTAATAATATAAAACATTTTATTATTATTGAAAGTTAGTATGTGGAGTTTTTTAATCTAGAATCTCTCTGTGTTTCTTAGAGACCTCCAGAACAGGACATTCATGCAAGAAGAGAAACAAAAAAGGGTATGCTAAAAACCATTACAAGTCAGCTCAACATCTCCCCCTGTACTGCCAGCCTACAGAGCAGGCTTCTTTCATTTTGCTACCTGACCCTGTGGTTAAACCAAAATAGTCAGTATGGCTCAACATTGAATAAAGAATTACTGAATACAGTTTATAACATTGTTATGATATTTATGAGATTGGAACAATTTATGAGGGTTGAGGAAGAAGGATGAATGTGAGAAGCTTACTGCGTAATATCTCTCTTCAAGAAGGTTTTTATGTGTAATTGCAGACAAATTGAAAACAATGGGTAAACATTGAGAGTTAAATACATGCTTAAATACTCTTCTGAACCAAGGCTTAAGTACCCAATAAACCTGCAGTGCTCTTCTAGTACAGATATGTCATGTCAACACTCCCTTTCTAACTTTAGTGAAGTGTTATGGGTACATCTGCTGCTTCCAGTGAAAAATAGACAGGATTTGAAGTGATAGCTGTTGCTGCAGGAGTTTTCTGCAATAGCTGCCAAATGGGAGGGAGGAGGGGCAGACAGCAGCAGAGGAAGAGGTAACCTTCTGGCTTCAAGAAAAGATACAAATCAATCAGTAGCTCTATGCAGGGAATAGGAGATCCTGCCTAGCATCTGTCAGATGAAAAGTGACACGCTGCAGCAGAATCTGCTTTATTACCAACCATTGTGGGTGTTCTGCCTTCAGAGATGTATCCTGAAAGCTATATGAAGTTCTTTACATGGTGCAAAGGAGGTGTATCAGCAGCATTGCATCCCTACATATATTTGAAGCAAAACCTCGTAAATAAAAATAAACAAAGCTCTTTATCTTTCATATTCTTTTGTAAATATCTTGTTTCTGGATTACTACAAGCAATGTGACACTTTGATACAAGTGGACCTCTAACCAAAATGTACAGTGGGTACACTAGAAATGGTGGTGGTTTTTTCAGGAGGAGCAAAGGGCTTGGAGGAAGGTCTCAGTAGAGTACAGAAATTGCCCAGATCATGGTAGTGTGCAGAAACACTTTGTTAACCTCAGGAGGTCCCTGGGAAGTGCAATATCCTGGAACAGGACTGTCCGCTATGTGGATCCCATTGCCCATGATTCCTACTGTTTTGCTGTAAAGGTAACTATTGATTTTGGCTAGTGGGAATGAAAAGGTGAACAAAAATACAGCTAGGTTCTTTTAGAACATAAAGGATAGAACAGAGGGTGCAAGGCAGAGGGTCTTACCTTCCTACCCCTACGTGTAGGAACCTAACCAGAATGTACTGCCATTTCAGCAATATTTCTGTAGGAATGTAGTGGTCTAAGCAATATGGTATGACAGGTGAATGAATCACTGAGTGCTAATTCCCACTTCTAACATTTTGCTGGTGAGCCTGATAGCAATTCTCTAATGAGCTGCAAAAGTTGAGCATCAGAAGTGGCCAAAGCTATTCTGAGCCATACAGACTTATAGAATCATTAAGGGTAGAAGAGACCTCCAGGATCACTGAGTCCAATCTATGACTGAACACCACAATGCCAACTAAACCTTAGTAGTAAGTGCCACGTCCATTCATTTCTTGAACATTTCCAGGAACAGTGACTCTACCACCTCACTGGGCAGCCCATTCCAATGCTTAACCACCCTTTCTGTGAAGAAATTCTTCCTCATGTCCAACCTGAACCTCCCCTGGCACAATGTGAGGCCATTTCCTTTTATTCTGTTACTTTTTGCCTGGGAGAAGTGTCTGACCCCCACCTTGTTACATTGTCCTTTCAGGTAGGTGTAGAGAACAGAGGAGGTGTCCTTTTCTGCAGGTTCAATAACCCCAGCTCCCTTAGCCACACCTCATGTGATTTACTCTCTAGAACTCTGCTGCCCTTCTGTGGACACACTCCAGCACCTCAGGGTCTTTGGCCCAGAACTGCATACAGTACTCACCAGTGCTGAATACAGAAGGACAACCACTGTTCTGGTCCTGCTGGCTACACTATTCCTGATACAGGCCAGGATGCCATTGGCCTTCTTGACCACTTGGGCACACTGCTGGCTCACATTCAGCTGCTGTTGACCAGCACTCACAGGTCATTTTCCACTGGACAGCTTTCCACATTGCTCCCAGCCTGTCGTGCTGCCTGGGGCTGTTGTGACCCAGATCCAACACTGGCACTTTGCCTTGTGGAACCTCATACTGTTGGCCTCGGGCCATCAATTTGGTGTGTCTGGACTTGTCATAATGCATGCAGTGTCAAACACAGTATGATGAGCACTGGGTTAATGGACAACATCTACACATCTTGAATGAAAGCATGATCAGTGGCTGCCCAATCTCAACAGAGCAAGGCTTTGCCTCATTGTTTGGACAAATTTGCCTTCTTGAAGGTTTTGTACAACAGGCTGTAACTATACCTTTATTTTTTTTATTGTTATGAAAATATTGTTATGTAGAGGAATGGCAGAGTTTCAAAGGAATTAAACTGTAAGTTTGAAAATATGTATGTAATTCTTGCCCTTTTCAAAAACTTGTTTAAAAATTATGCATTATGAAAAAGAGCGCAGTAGATCTATAATGTGAATGAGCAGCAACACACAAAATATCTTGTACCCATCACATTTAATTGTCTCTGAATCACAAGTAAAGTACACTTGGATTGAGCCCTTCTGCTTTTTATAGCAGACCACTTACTGTTTCTGACTCCTTCTGCTAATACTCATAGGTAACTTACTTTGATGGTGTCTCTTGACAATTCATGCATCTACCTTTGTTTCAGGGACATGCAGTGTTGAGTTGCAGCCAGATGGTCTAGACAGATGATTAAAACGTAGGAAATGATACACCAGAGCACTTATCTCCTGCTGCTCTGTCATATTGAACAAACACTTAATGAAATCTGAAGTGTAATAGCTAAAAATACATACTGCAGTACAATGGACTTTCACACATCCTTTTGGTATTTAATTGTCTTTAAATATGGATTCTGAAAAAAAAAAATTGCCTTTTGCTTCCTTTTCTGGACAAATTCCTAGTGAGCTGATGACAGTGAGCTGGGTAAAGAACATAATTATTTATTCTGTGTTGGGAATTTCATATCACTTACTCTGGAAATTGTCCATAAAAATTAGACTGTTCTTCAGTATGGTTTGTTATTCACCAAATAATTTGCTGGCATCCTTTCTGGAGGGAATGCTTGACAGCAATTAATTTGGAGATCTTGTAATTCAAAATTTGAACCCTCTAATGAGATACAGCATGTGTGTTAAACTTCTGCCTTCAGCCTTTAGAACACGGCCTTAGAATCAGATTTCTGTGTACAACTACATGTTCAGTATTTACCTTCCTAGAACATTCTGTAATCATTTGTGCTTGCTCTACATTTGCTGGAATGTTTGCAGAAAGCAATGTACAAAGGGCACAGACATACGTATCACAAGTGTCTTTAGAACTTTGAATAAATATTCATCAAATATATTCAGTTTTCATTCTGTTCCTTGTGATATTAGATGTTACCAAAGCTAATATCAAAGCATCAGAGGTGTGATGAATCATCAGAAATAGTGTTGAAATTATTATAGGTAGAGTTTAAAAGTAGAGACCAGAAAGAAAGTAGATTTTAACTGAAAAAACTTTGTAAAGTAAATGTCTTGGAATTCTGTTCTCCTACTTCATGCATATGAAATGTGACTTGACCCTGCTGGAGTCTGAGCCCGGGGATGCAAAGATCAGCTTTTGTAGATCACTAAAATTCTGATCAGATCTTACTGCCCACATCTCCTCTGGTTTGTATTTGAGAATAGATCACTTCCACAAGAACTAGTCTATTGTAATGTAATGCTGCAGAGCAACACAGACACTGTTGCAATTTCTAGTTGTTGTGGAATATATTTTTTTCCAGCCATTAATAAAGTTTTCCTATTCTGATGAATTTGTAGAATGCTTAGATTCACTAATACCAGGTCATGTTATACCTATGTCTAGTGTAAGATTCAGTCCCTTAATCATAATTTTCCCCAGAGGGTTTCATCACTGTACAAGGTAATGCATGAATGTACCTGGTCTTTTGTTTTACCCTGAATACACTGTCAGGATTTTTGGGTCCCAGTAGCAATAAAATCTATATCATATTTTACCTTGAAATTTAATCAAGAGTAGAGGGTTTCCTTTTGTGCAACTGTGAGTATGTAACAATACCATGTGCATACGCTGATAGGAATTGCATCAGTGTTGTCTCAACTATTGGTTCTGCTGCAATGACCACACATTTAACAATGTAAGGCAGAATAATAATTAAACCCTTGCCTAAGCAACAAAGTTAAGTAATCTTGTAGTGAGGAACAAATTTTTTGTCTGTGCTTGAGCATTATGAAGTTATCCAACTCTGAATAAGGCAATTTCAGTTTATTGACATCTAATCAAGAAGAATGAGTTTTCCTGCATTTCTAGCTCATCGCATGTAGGTGTCAACTAGAGTGCTGAAAGGCTACAGTGCAGCTTTCCATTGTCAGCTGCAACATGTTACTTTACTTGGGTTTTTTTAATGTTGCTGATACCTGGAATGAGAAAGAGGAATTTTTTCAAATGTTCTTCACTGATAATCATCCCATTTAAAATAACACTTCAAAGAAGTTAACCATGATTAAGTTTATTTCCATCCTCTTTGCGTTTTGGTTTTTGGTTTTTTGGGGTTTTTTTTTGGTTTTTTTTGGTTTTTTTCTGGTTTTGCTCTGTAAAAAAACTTGAACTTGAAAAGTCAACTGATTTACTGTTTTGAAGGTGTGATCTGTGGTTCTCTTCCCACAAGATGCTGAGTGTTTTGTTTCAGCTGAGCACAGTGTGTCATCCTGTGCATGGCAATATCCTACGCATGTGAGTAGCCCTCTGCTCATTTTGAGAATCTCTCCCTGATCTGATTTTTTTTTTTTGCAGCCTTGCTATGCAGGGTGTCATACTTGGGGTGCTAGAAACAGGTTCCTAAGTATTGCTCCTTACCTGTTGTAATTGGTTACAGTGATGAATTTGACATTCAGGATACTTCCCAGAATATATGGGACTTAAGTATTCCCACATATGGACTGAGAATCTCACATATGGATTTCTTGGCCTGCTGGGTCAGGTTTCTATCTCCTAGGATTTATATAGTGATAAAAAAGAGAAATTCAGGGCAGCCACTACATTTTCTGGCTCAGATTTGCTGCCTAGTGGCTCTACAAGATGAGGATGAAGTGTAAAAAGATTATAGGAAATCACGTTGTTAGTACACATTTTTCGTTACTTTTTTGATTTCTTGAGGTCCACAAAAAGAAAAAATTATTTAATATGCATCTTCTGGGATGAACTTTCTAATCAACAGTAGCTTTGATTTATACCAGGATTAACTAATAGGACACTTAAAAGCATCATTACTTACTTTCAGTTTCTAATTTTTACATCCATTTCGGTTTGAACAGAATGATTCTCTGACAATATGGGAAGAATTGCACCAAGTCACAAAATATTTCTCTTGGCTCCCTCTCACGTATGGAGCTGCTGATTCTTGAGTTTGATTCATATTTTCTGTTCAATTAGTAAAACAATGCTGTTTATATGCTGGTTTTGTGATCCTTTGGGTTTTGTTTTAAGTTCCCTGTAAGCTTCTTTCATTTTATGATTCCAAAGATGCCACTTGTGAGCTCCTTAAAATGCTTTTATTGTTGTTTTTTTCCCCTGATGTGCTTCTTGTAGATTGCAACCAGGTTCTGTTTTAAGGCAAGCCAAGAGTATCCCTTAACAGTCATTTATGCCTTGTTGCATCCATCATGTGTCAAATAGTTCCTCCCTCAACTGCCAGGAGCACTGGAAGCACAATTGTCAGGATTTAAGGTGAATGAAGAGCGACTTGACAGGCAGAAATGATGGTTCCCATATGAACAAACATCCATTCATAGTTTCTGGGAAATCTCAGCGCTATTTGAGCCAACACAAGAACATGGTTTGGTGTGAACAACATGCAGCAAATGCACACTGACACCAAGAATCCTTTGGTCAGCTGAACAAACAATCAGACAAGCCTTTCACGCTTGAGTATTTCTGTAATTATGGTCACCAGGATGGTTTCACTAAAAATTCATGATATTGTGTTATTTCTGACTCATAAGCAATCAAATTGCCTACTACTTTGCCAAGGTATGAACCTCCTGCAGGTTTCAGGAATTCAAGCACCGAGACTTACTGGCTGTGTTCTTCCTATTATTGTCACTACCCTTCAGAGGGTTTTTGTGGTTTTGTGTAAAATGCTTCAATGATCTTCCTAGAAAGCAAAATCAGAGTGATGCTTTAAGAGGGACATCCCATCGCATGAAAAACACATAGCAAATAAATGTGTCCAGCAGTCTTCCAGACTTCACTCTTGTGGCTTTTCCCCAGAGCAAGGTGAAGTACAAACTGCTGTTGAGGATTTATCTAATTAGCTGGGGTACCTATGCCATATAAAGTAAAATGCTGTTGAAATGCATAGATTTATGTAAGTCCTCAGTATTTTGAAATCAGACTGTAGTGATTTCAGATTAACATCTTCATCTAAAGTCATTTCCAGACAAAGGCACAGTACTTGAAAAGCTGCCCTTGATGAAATAAGGGCTATTTATGTGTGAGCACTTGCCATAGTCCTTGTCACCATAGTAACTGAGACCCAGGTTCACAAAATCATGTAATTCCCACTTAAGCACCTGAGTACCTCTGAAGTTCTGGGCCTAATTGTTTCTCAAGTAAATGTGAACTTACTGTAGGGCCTTTTATGAATTGCAAGAAATTATCCTTTCTTCATAATTTTTTTTTCCTCCTTGAGCAAGAAGCTTCTGGCAGGGGGTGTAATGATTTTTGTAGTTAGAGCATCAGTCATACTGTAGCAATACATTGCAGAGGTGGATCTAAGAGGTTATACTGGAAACAATCAGCTTCTGAGCTTCTGGGTATTTGGGATCACAGTACTTCATCACCACTATGGGTCCATTTTATGTAGTTTACTCCTTCTCACATGAAAACATTTTGTCTTTGTTTCCTTTCACCTTGTATTTTGCAATTTTTCCAGGGAAGCATGTTGATATTAAAGAGTTGGCAATACATGTGTGATCACTGATGCGATTACACTTTATTTGTGGGTGATATGTTTCAAAATTAGGATCAAGGCTCTGTTTCAGAGCAGGAATCAGAGTAGAAACCATCAGATGGATCTCAGCATTGGGAAGATGTCTGCCAAGTGGTACAAGAAGGTAGGCAGCTCTACTTCTGACAGGCAATAGACTCTGTTGTATCCATTTTCTGATAACCACAAGAAAGGCTGATTGACTCTTTAAACTTCAAAAATAAGATGGTGAAAGAAGATTGTTAGCCATGATGCCTAAAATTCCTGGAAAAAAGGCTCAAAACAGCATTAGTGGAGATAGATAGAGAAATACCTTTATTTGAAAGTTTTGAGGTGCACACCCAGAGTATGAACATGCATGGTTCAGTGATTTTACAGTTTTTATAACTTCCAGTAATTAGCATATATGATACCTAAAGCCAATCCTTAATACTCGTTTCCTCTGATGCCCACCCTCAGAAAGCTCAGAACTGCTGCTTGGCACCTCTCCAAGGGCTCTGGGCCTTCTCTTCTGTTTTGTCTTCAAACTATCTTGCAGGTGCTTCTTCAAAACACTGTGTCCTTGGCAAAATGCAGAAATGTGTGAGAAAGTGCCTAGTGATTTCTAAACACCACCTAACGTGAGCAATTCAGGAAAACCTACATAATTCTAAAAATTCTTAAAAAAAAAAAAAAAAAATCTGCAAAATACACTAAAATCCTTAGGCATCAGCCATGTGGGAGTGTTTGGTACTGTCACACCTTGTCACAACGGCTGTGCTTGCATCCCTGGCCCTCAGGATGGCTCAGAGATGGACTCGCTTGGAGCCAGCATAGAGAAAACCCAATACACAGGGGTTGCACAGGCTCATCTACACAGCTGCTCTCCTACTACCTTTTAAACCTGCCTCAGACCCAGGCAATACCACCCCAAAAAGACTGAATGGAAGACTTAGTGAGCATATGTCTGTGCTTGACTTGGGCACCACAGAATAAGCCTAATTGTTGCTAACTGATAGTATGAGAATGGCTGGGTTATGCTTTTGAAACTATACTTTGTTACTTACACATTACAGTCTAAAATACCAGGCAACATGTAAATAAGTCAAAGTTACTGTGTAGCAAATCCATTTTATTAACTCATGGATAGTTACTGGTGTCCATTCTCTGGCACCTACAGAGAAAAGAGATTGACTGGAGTGATAGTGCCTTTGGTGTGTTTCAGGAAAAAATTGCTGTAGTTTTTTTTTAAATTGTTGCAAAACCACTACAAAATCTAAAACAAACCACCATAGCTGAAGAGATCACAGAAGTACACAGTTTAAAGGCCAAACCTGATCTAGAAACAAATTCCATTAAATAAAAGTTAAACAAAGAATAATGTTTAAAAAGGATTGGAAACAATGGCATATTACTAAAAATTCAAAAAACAACCCACAAAAAAACCCCCAAAACCCACCAAGGCTAGCTTATGAAGTTTTCTTAACACCCTAAATATTTTAGTTTCTTATCTGATGTTACTTAAAAGGTTAGCCACTGAAAACTTGAGAGTGTGGAATGATCAGAACACCTTGGTGTGCTTTTAATTTTTTTTTTCTTTGTTCTGAGATAGCCTTTAAAGATTTATATTTGTTATGCTGCTGGAAAATAGCCAATTATGCTACACTTTCCAAGAATTGGAAAACAAATGTAGTAACTTCTGAGCAGTTACAAGCAAATACCTCTGGGGCAGGTAGGCAGGCCTCATGCCAGTAATGCTTGCTGGCATTAGCAGCATTAATTAGGTGCTGCAACACTGACTGTCCCCAGCAGGAGCTCAGAACATGTGGAAAGGCTAGAGATCAGGACTTACCAAGTAATATTGAGAAGATGGATGACTGTACTCCAAAGATGCTGAGGTTAAGTTGGATAAGTGCAGTTGTGTATGGTACACAAGGCATTTAGATACCTTTGGCACACAGTGGAAGGAAATGGACATGCCCACAGTGAGACATCTGAGCCTGAAGCAGATATCTTGCTTAGGTCAGATGAGCTCCCTGCTGCACAGTGTGTAGCTTTTGGGTAATTCTAAAAGGCGATGTGTTGTGAGGTCCACAGTGATACAAATTTCCATATACAAACCCTTTAATCTGTTCATGTAGCCTGTGAGGAGCATATTGAGCCTGTCAATGGTAGAAATTATACCTCTGGCTGGTACTGTGCTGTCTTAAGTGTTCACCATTGAAGTGAATCTTTTTGCTTCCTTTGTTTCTGCTCAGGGGATGTCTAAATATAAAACTTATGGTCTGTGCTAGGTATGAAGAGTTTGGACTGGGAAAATACAGTTACCTTAGTTGTTTGGTGTAACATATGACGAAAATACTGTATTGAAAACATCTCATGCTGAAGTTGCCTAGACAGCAACTGAGGCAATATGCTATTTCATGCACAAAATCTTCCTGTGTTTGGTTTTAACTTTGCTTTCTCACAGTGACTCCTAAGATTTATTGAAAAAATAGTTTGAATCCTAATACATGAATTTTTTAAAAACTGATTCATATTAATTTGTAGTTTTCTATTTGGCCATTGTTTTGTGCAAATACAGTTTGGAGTGATTTGTTCATGAGTTGTTTGTTTATAGTTACTCCACCTTAAATAGTTGCCTAAAAGATGGGTTATCTTTTCTGTTTCCTTCCTGGTTGATTTGAATAGCAAATGGTGAATTTTCATTTGAAGAACCTATGGTATAAATTTGCAGAGTCATTTGTGTCCTAATTAATGAAAATAGTAGGTTTCATGGGTGTTTTTTACGAATCTTTGGCAGTTGTTCAAGTACTGGAGTAAACAGGTCTGGCTGATCTTACTCAGAGAAAAATATCCACAAAGTGGTTTTAAAACCATGTAGCTATTGATCTTCCCTCTCTACACAGAAAAATAACATTTAATTTCAAAGAAAAGAGTTACCATGGGGTTTCTGCCACATCTAGAAAGTTATAGGTGTTAGAAGCTTCTGTCAGTGAGAGGAGTTATAGTTGTGTGCTAGAACAAACTGTACCAACAGGTAGCCTGTAGTATCAGATTTTATGAGTCCTTCCAACTGTTTTGCTCTTCTGATTATATGTCATGCCTTAATACCACCCTTATTTGTAGTTTGCTCTGACAGCGTTCTGGGTGAGACACTGAACACCTTCTGGATGTGCACTTTGTAATGAGTAATGAGGGTCAATGCCTCTCAGTCAGGGTGTGGGCTTCTCATAGGCTTTCTTCATGAAAGCATGTTTTCCTGAAGGAAGGCATTTCGTGGCCATTAAAGAGCTTCTGCTCTTTTAAAGCTTTTGTGCAAGGGAGACTCCAGGCATTCTGTTGTGCTGCCAGCTTTGTGGAATTGGAGGGGGGATTTGTTTAGTGAAGACCAGCTATGTCCCTTGTAAACAAACAGGTATTTCCACAGTGTCTCCGGTGAAATGCACAGGAGAATAAATGCATGGGATTATAATGCTTCAATTCAGATGGCTAAGCATGAATGCCTGAAGAAAGCAGTATTTTCAAATAGAAAGGGGGCATTTTACCAGCACCTATCTATGCCAAATGGAGCTTATGAAATGCATTCCAGATAATCATTTATTTTGCATTCAGGGAGCAAATAAACAACAGTAATTTCAACGGGTGAGATCCTAATCACACTGGTGCAAGCAGCAATGGCAAGAAACTGGGTTCAGAATGAGTGCCTTTCAAGCAAAATGGTCAGAAAAGAAGTTTGTGTGTATGTAACTAGATGGAATAAATAGGGCAGTGTGCAGCTATTTCACAGTTAGCATGTGCTCTGAAAGGTTTAAATTTGTGCATTGTTAGTATGAGAAAGGAAACTGAACTGAAAAAGGGGGCCAACTGAGGAAACTCTGAGAGACAAATATAAAGGATTATTTGTCCCAGTGCTCTTCCTCATGCAGATATTAATCTATGGGCAAATCCTTCAATTTGGTGGACCTCCACTGGATTAGCTGCACAGGTTGCAGAGATGATGTGGTATAGATTGTGGTATAGAATGTTGAAAACATTGCTTTAAAAAAACAAACAGAAAACATAAAACTTTACAAGAGCTCCTTTCATTACATTAATGTTTTGCTGGAGGAAGACAGATTTGATAGACTTTTTTTTTTTCATGCTTAAATATGTTTGATTCTTTAACATATTTATAGATTTCAGTTTGCTTTTGTTTGGATTTGGAATTGACAATGAGAATATAACTCTCTGCTGTAACATACTGGATTGAATAGATCTTGTCTTTATAAAATGAGATATAAGACATCTCCTACCCAGAAGGCTTGTCTTTTTAGTTTGTTAAACCAGAGCATTCCTCTCATGGATATAGCTGTAAACTGTCAAAATATTTTGCAAGAGAAGTTAAAGAAAATTTGGGTTGTATATTAAAAAGTGTATCTTTTTTATGGTATCCTTCTGTATTGGCTTGAATGAGGATAGCCATTTCTTCTTTTCTTTTATTGCATATACATAGAGAGAAAAACATGCAAAAAAACTGCTGCTGCACATGAAGTTAAGCCTAAAAGCAGGGTATGGGTCCTGCTGTCTGTAATAACCACAGCCGTTTACAAGACCTTAGGAGCCCTCACTGAAGTTGGTGGGAATTTTTCAATTGACTGCTTTGATAGCTGGATCTGTCCCTTAATTAATAAATGGGAAAGTTTAAGATGCTCTTACCCAGAAATACAGATGAAGCCACTGCCTATACCTGTCATTTTCACTTGTGTGCAGAAAGGATTAAAATTCCAGTTATGAAATTTAAATTAAAAAAAAAAAATATTTTCTGTCTCAGAGGTAATTTTTTTAAATTGTCATTCTTACAAAACCTATTAATTAAACAACAACATATTACATCTTTTCAGTGTTTCTATAGAGCAGAAAACAAAGTGATGGAATTTTTGAGGCCAAGGTAGGCATCTCTCAGTACAAGTCCAAACTGTATTTGTGCTTCTGGGTAGCATGACGCTGGAGAAATGTTATAAGGAAAAAGATTTTTTAGATGTAAATGTGCATCTGAAAAATTTCCTTTATAAAGTGCTACCTAAACTTGTACTGTTAAATAGATAACTATGCTTCTGCCTTCAAATCTGCATCTCTTGTTACAATGACAATACTTAAACTTTCATAAAATTTCAGATTTTTTAAAGATAGATGAGCTACTAACTAGAAAAGCATTGTGCTGGCAATATTTATGAAAAGTCATACACAATCTAAATAAAAATGTGAATACAAATATAAAATATGTAAACCACAAACTCCTTGGCCATATTTTGATCTTGCCCACTAGAAATTAAAATGTTTGCACCAATTGGCATTAAAGTGTGGAGGAAAACAAACCTAGCAGTGTAAGTTGCTCTTCAGCTTTTTACAGCTGTTTGCAAAATGGTAGATTTGAATAGAAAGAAATAGATACAAAACATATTTTATAAGTATTTAAAGCCAAACAGCATGAAAGAAAAGCCCTGTCAATCAACTGAATTTTGGAAGGCTGTAATGGTATAGTATGGACAATGCCTGTGTTTGTGGGAGCACTACTACTGATCTGCTGCTGAATTCCTCTTGCATGAGGTACTGGCAACCAGGCAGCAGCTTTGGAGAGCATCCCTTTCATCTAACGGTATCCCTAAGATAGCTGAACAAATAGTAGCCTTTACTTTCTGCAGAGCTGCTAGTGGCACTGTGGAGTGACAGTTCTAATTAAACAATAAATTAAGGCTGTTGGATTAGGTAAGTCAGATAATATGACTACTCCCTCAAAATACATGACTTGATTATAGAAATCTGTGAATATAAAGCCCATTATTAATTATGCATGTATCAAATATATAAAATGAGGTGGCAGTAGATTTGATTGGGTTCAAGATTAATTGACTTCCCCTACCAGTGTTTACTTCAGAGTGGAATGGCATTTGGGCTCAACTGTTGTCATAAAGACACAGAAGTCTCTTGGCAACTTTTAAAACTTATTGAACACCAGCTAACAGAGAGGTCTTAGAATACAAGCGTTCACCCAGAAGTGTGGTCAAGTGTGGGTATTTTCAGTGCCTTCTCTCTGGACAGGCTTCATGGTCTATATTGTGATTGGTGTTCTCCTGGGGAGGTGATAGGAGGAGGAAAAGAGGTGGCTGGTCATGGTGTGTCTTTGATGCAAAGATGGAACATGCAGCTTCCTCCCGCACCTTGCCAGCCTGAAAGAAAGCTATTGGGTCGAGTTTCTCAGCCTTTCTGCCATCTTCCAAGTGAAGGCACAGTTGTATCAATATATTTAATGGAACAATTACCCACTTAGTCGTTTCTTCCAAAGTGTCCTTTAAAAAGTGGAAATTCGTAATACTATAAAATGCCACTGCTGTTTGCAGCTGTGAGCTGTAGGAGATCAAGTTATCAGTTTTCTACTGCAAGTCTTTAGTCCTATTGCCAACAATGACCTTATATATGGCTATAAATCTTGCCAGAGTGTAACTGCATTTCACTGTAATGGGGTATGTCTTACACACAGACAGACAGCATTAGGAATTCTCTGTGTAATAGCCAGTGCTTCCCAATGTTCATGTCAAAACACAGGATGTAGTACTGTGGGCTGCAGAAGTCATTGAGACTTATTGCAGTTTTCTTCCCTAAGTACTCTGATTTTATCATGGCAATGCTCCTCTAGTTCATGAGTTTGTGGTACTCATTTTACGAACCTTATTCTGAGGTGCTTGAAGCTTTTCTGCTCTGCACATCAGAAGTCATTCTGGAGAAAGAAATTTCCTGAACTCAGTTGCTATTGCTTTATTTTTTTATTTTCCTTTTTTTTTTCTTTTGAGGTTAGGAAGAGTTCAGTCAAAATGTAAGCCTGACTTTTAAAATTCCATCTCTTCTGCAAGTATTGGAGTCATAGCAATTTTATAAGGCATTTGGAGACCCAAAATGCAGTAGGTACCTCATTTAATTCACAGAAGAATCTACTTGTTTCTCTAGCTCTAGGAACTTAAGTGCCTTTGGGAGGGAAAAAAATAGCCTCTAATTTATTTGGACTCTTTTGAAAAGTTAACCTTAAAGCTTGATTGTTTCATCTGAAATTAATTTCTGGTACTGGGTTGAATAAATGAATACATCAGTGTTGTATCATGGATCTTATTTCAGAACTGTGATTTCTGAATTTGAGATAATTAAAGCTAATATAGTTAAGATACCAGGCAGGTTTGTCTCACTCAATTATGAATTAAACACAGAGCTGTCACTATTTGTGAGTCTAAACAACCCAAAATAATATTTATTGTCTTGTAAAACTGTGAAAATGTTTAATGAAAGTACTCACTGGCTCTGTTATTCATGGTTGAGCACCAACAGCATCCCATTATTAAATCCCATTCCACCATTCCTGCATCCCAACTATAGTCATTTTACAGTGTCTTTTGGTTAAACTCAGTGCTGCAGGGAGCATGTACAATTCCTATGGAGAACTGCAGGTTGTTATTCTTGAGCAAAATTTGGGATTTTACTTAGGTGTCTCACCTCCCTGAGCCTGTGTGGCACAGGGAGGTTGACTGAGGAGGAGAGCAGAGAAATTGTAGAGAGTAAAAGAGAAGCAGACTTGATAATAGTCTCCAGCATGCTTTTTGTTGCTGCTCTTGTCAGCTTGCTCTTATGAAAAGCCATTACACATTAAGAATTTGCTCCTCTCAGTAAGTTTTTAAACTTGAAAGGTATTATATGTGTGCACATACATGTGAATACATAGCTTGGCAAGTGCTCACAGAGGTGAAAACACAGAAAGTTGGATACCTTATTGTTGTTCATTTTTCTTGGAGTTGCGCAACCATTTTGTAATTTTGTTTATATCAGTGTATTACTGATATAAACATAAGCCTGCAAAAGTAAGTCACATCAGATAATACATACAAAATTATGTCCATAGCCACAAAGACTCAGCCTCCTTACTAATTCACTTTCTGCCATTCCTCTCCCCTAGAGACAAAAGTATAATGTTCTCTCCCTGAAGAAGAAATTAGGACTCTTGCTTTCCCTGCTTTCCACCTGTTCTATATCCAAGTGAATTTGAGGAAAGAACAGTAAAGGCACAATGATATCACAACTGAAATTCAGGGCACAGTTCAGAGTGGTAACCCTACATCTAGCTTAACTTCAACAGAGGCTGATGTCTGTGTTGAGGGTTTCAGATTCCTTCAGTC
Organism: Scytalopus superciliaris; assembly: GCA_013400415.1. Classification (NCBI taxonomy): domain Eukaryota; kingdom Metazoa; phylum Chordata; class Aves; order Passeriformes; family Rhinocryptidae; genus Scytalopus; species Scytalopus superciliaris. The sequence goes on from VXBX01006986.1 coordinate 200,339, forward strand.
AGGTGTCCTACATGACACATACATGTGCTTCAAGCTGTAATGCTGATGGTGGAGAGAAAGGCTGTACAGCTCAATGCAGGGAAAGGGAGGGTGGTTCAGTGACTGGGGAAAGGAGGTCACAGCAATGAATCAGGCAGGCTGTCAGTTCAATAACCAATGCATAAACTTCTGTGATCATTCCTGCCTTTATCCCTAAGAGGGTTTCTAAAGTCTAATGGAAAACTTAGGTTTCTATGAACATGGTCTTTAAAAGTTATGTCTGGAGCTGTGCATACTCCCAACAAATATCCCCTGGCAGGTCTATTTCAGAAAGATCCTTATGAATTCTTTCAAATGATTTCTCAAAATGTTTGAAGCCTAAATCCATGGCCTGCTCCTTCATAAATGCTGCAATTCTTTCTTCATTTACAGAAGACATAAAATACCTACCATTTGCATCAGTTTTCAAAAATTTAAGTTCTGAAGAAAGTCAAGTCTCATTTGGGCCATGGAATCCATCTGTTGCATCCTGTACTTCCCAGTACTATAACAGTCTTCTTCAACCAAGAAAAGTGTCAATAATATAATTTCAACAGGCCTTTGCAGGATGATTTTTAAGTGTAAATCATCAAAGTAATTGCAATTGCTCTTTTCTAGTGTTTAGTATTTGACTGCTGCACCTACCACCCAGCTCTGACACCCTTTGCCTGTAGCATTTGTTTTTCATACCAGACATAGTCTGAAAATCTTAAAATTTCTTAAAATCTTAAAATTTTATGGAATTTCACTGCTGTCATTAGTTTCAGGATTCTTAGCTTGAATTTATTGCATAACCTTTTGTACAACTTACATTTAAATGCATCTGCATCATGAATTTCTGTATGTTCTAGTCAGGGGATATCCTGTTATATAAAACATGTGAACTTTTACTGCTATACATTGGGAACCAGAGTACATAGACTCTCCTAAATCCTCATCTGTACCTTGGAATTAAACAGATCAGAATGCCAGCTACTTGGAGAGCATTTCTGAGCCACAACATGTATGCTCTTGGTCAATTTTGTTTGCTCTGCTCCATGCACTGAAGCTGATGTCTCTCAGATGTTTGTTACATTTCCTGTTTTAAAAATGTTAATTCAGAGAACGTTCATCAGGTGAAAAAGATAAGGTGACTGAATTGAAGCTGTTCCTCAGCCTCTGAAAAGACCTATCTTGCATACTGCAGAGCACTAATAGATGCACAAAGCACCATGGGTACTAAAAGGTACATTAGAATGGTGTTCACAAAAGGTAGTTTAGAGCCAACAAGGTGCTGTCCAGGCATCAAAGAATGTATAGCATAGACATATCTCAAGAGACCAGTTTGCTTTTCATAGTCTGGCTCACTGGAAGACATTAGATTGGTTCTGGTTTAAGCTGCCTTTGGAGACCACAGAGATTACAGCCTTATGTACATATGGCACACGGAAAGTGTGTTGCTTCTTGCTGCCTTCTGTTTCTATTGTTAATAATATAAACAAGGAGCAAAGCTGTATGCTAAGGTTTTCCTACTGAATGCTGTGACCCTTAATTTGAATGCCCACTATTTAAGTAGATTATTTTATCTGAAACATATTCTGTCTGCTCTAAATACTTGGTACACTGAAAACCCTAATAGTTTGCAAATAAAACTGGCCTCTCTCAAGGACAGTGTAGGTTTAGTTATATGCAGGCTTGATTCTGATCCCACTGAGGGACCAGACTGGCCATTCTGTTTGGAGCCAGGCAGAATTGGCTTCTATCCTTAAGAACACAGCCACATTCACTGCTGCACTGGAAAGAGTCTCTTGTGGCAAAATGCTTCGGGTTCTCTTTTTGAAGTTTATTGTGCTATTTGACAAAACCTGTCTAGTTCTATTCATATTGAGTGTCAGAGTAGAAGAACTTATGCTGAGGGAAACCAAAACATATGACACAGCCATAGAAGAGAAAAATCAGAAAATAAATGGATCTTTTCCTTTTTTCATTTTTTTTTTTTTCAGAATATTGCAACACTTTCACACTACTGCTGAGGATTATACCATCATTTTCACATCTGGATGCACAGCTGCACTTAAACTGATAGCAGAATCATTCCCTTGGATACCTGAAGGCACAGAGCAACCCAGCAGTCGATTTTGTTACCTAACTGACAGCCACACATCTGTGGTGGGTATGAGGGGGATAACTGCCTCAAAGAATGTCTTGTCTGTTCCAGTAAAACCAAAGGAAATTTTGTTTGCCAAAAGCATATTACCAGCTGAAGAACAAAGCTGCACAACACCTCATCTTTTCTCTTATCCGGCTCAGAGCAATTTTTCGGGTACCAAATATCCCCTTTCATGGATACAGGACATAAAATCTGGAAAACTCTGCCCCATCAAAATACCAGGGCAGTGGTTTGTTCTGCTAGATGCAGCTTCATATGTGAGCAGTTCTCCATTAGACCTGGGAGTTCATCAGGCTGACTTCATTCCAATCTCATTCTATAAAATCTTTGGATTCCCAACTGGTTTAGGAGCATTATTGGTAAACAACCGCATTGCTCCCTTCTTGAGGAAAACCTATTTCGGAGGTGGAACTGCAGCTGCCTACCTCGCAGGAGAGGATTTTTATTTCCCAAGGAAATCGATAGCAGAAAGGTAAGTCTTTGTTTAACAAAACAGCGGGTTTTGCTGATACTGTTTGCATCAGACAAATGTCTTAGCCCTGGTGTATGCACTGGGCTGTGACTCCTGTGCTTTTTATGCGGTTGGATGGGTATTTCACGTTGAATTCAGTTTGTCTTAGTATTCTTTCCTATTTAAAGAACATCATCTGAAATATCTGCTTTCCTCTCCTGATCTAGTTTGTCACAACTTGTAAGAATATAAGTCTTCATTCAGTGACATAAAGGTCAGTCCATGCATTTTTTTTAATTTGTATTTAAGGCACCTCATTGGAACCTTGATCTGTTTTTGAAACTGCACCCAAAGCAGTCAGGCCAAGGTTGATCACACACTGTAATGACCCTCAGTGGAATTGCAAAGTAAGGACTATTTATTTCACTGGAAAGGTGGCATGCTTTACTCTCATGAGAAACTTTACCAAAATAATATGTGCAGTAAGATACACTAGCTACAACAAATATTTGTGGTGTTCTTATTCCCTGACTGAGATTCTGAAGAAGCTGTGAAGCTCTCTTGCAGAAAATGAAGGACACCTAAAGGAGGTCAATCATATACACACAAGGAAATGCAGGGCAACGGATAAGCTTCCCCAGTCCCTTAAGACATTGAAGTGCCACTCATAGTGATGTTGGGTCTCTCTGCCTCTCTCCTTCATGCCAGCAATGACTTATATAAATGCAGTAAAGGGTCTTCCTGACTTCTGCACAAAAAAATGTGAGACATCAGCAGTTAATCACAGAATCATAGAATAGTTTGGGTTGGAAGGGACCTTAAAGATCATATAATTCCTACCCCTTGCCATGGGCAGAGACACCTTCCACTAGAACAGGTTACTCAGAGCCTCACCCAGCCTGGCCTTGAACATCCCATGGATGGAGCATCCACCACTTCTCTGGGCAACCTTTCCCAGTGCCTCACCACCTTTGCAGTAAAAAAATTCTTCCTTACATCTAATCTAAACCTGTCCTCTTTCAGTTTGAAGCCATTTCTCCTGGTCTTGTCACTACATGCTCTTGTAAAAATTCCCTCTCCAGTTCTCTTGTAGGCCTCCTTCAGGTACTGGAAGGCTGTTGTGAGGTCTCCCCTACACCTTCTCTTCTCCAGGCTAAACAACCACAACTCTCTTAGCCTGTCTTTGTAAGAGAGATACTCCAGCCCTCTGACCATAACCCTCTTCTGGACTCACTTGAATGCTCCATGTCCTTACATTGCGGGGTCCAGAGCTGGATACAATACTCCAGGTGGGGTCTCATGAGAGCAAAATAAACAGAGGGAACCACCTTCCTTGACCTTCTGACCACACTTTCTTTTGATGAAGCCCAGGACATGGTTTGCTTTCTGAGCTTCAAGCACACATTGTTGGGTCATGTTGAGTTTCTCATCAACCAACACACTCAAGTCCGTCTCCCCAGGGCTGCTCTCAATGCATCCTCCACCCAGCCTGTATTTGTGTTTGGGATTGCCCTGACCCACTTGTCCATGTTGAACTTCATGAGGTCTGCAAGGGACCGCCTCTCAAGTCTCTTAAGATCCCTTTGGATGACATTCCTTCCCTTGTCAACTTGTAAACTGCACATTGCTGGACACCAAGGTGAGACTGACCAGTGTGTAGTTCCCCAAGTCTTCTCTTTTTCCCTTTTTAAAAATGGGGTTCAGTTCAGTGGGAACTTCACCGAACTGTCATACAATAGAAAGCAGCTTAGCCACTTCATCCATGGCTCCCTGAGGACCCACAGATACGTCTCATCAAGTCCCATGGACTTGTGCACCTTCAGGTTCCTCAGATGATCTTGAATCTGATCTTTTCCTACTGTGGTCAGTTCTTCATTCTGCTAGTCCCTGCCTTTCCCTTCTGTGACTTGGGTGCTGTGACTTGGAGCACTTGCTGGTTGAGACAGAGGCAAAAAGTCAGCGAGCACTTCAGTCTTTTCCATATGCTGGACAACCAGGTGTTCTGTTTCCTTCTGGAGAGGGCCCACATTTTCCCTAGTCTTCTTTTTACGACTGATGTACCTACACTGTTGCCTTTGATGTCCCTGTCCAGATTTCGTTCTCTCAGGGTTTTGGCTTTCCTAACCTGATCCTCAACAGTTCATACAATCTCTCTGTATTCCTCCTAGGCTACCTGTTCTTGCCTCCACCCCTGCAGGCTTCCTTTCTGTGTTTGAGTTTGTCCAGAGGCTCCTTATTCATCCATGCAGGCCTCCTGGCATTTTTGCCAGACTTCCTTTTTGTTGAGATATATTGCTCCTAGGCTTGGAATAGATGATCCTTGAATCTCAACCAGCTCTCTTGAGCCCCTCTTCCTTCCACAGCTTTATTCCATAATATTCAAGCAAGTATTAA
>VXBX01006986.1:205483-240011 GCA_013400415.1 Scytalopus superciliaris
TGTGTGATATATATATGTATATATGTATTTGTGTATATGTATGTGTATACATATGCATGTATATATATATATTTTTATATATATATATATATGTATAAAATTATAGTCCTTGGGAGAGGCTAGAGGTGAAAAGGAGAAATTATAAAAGATCCCATTCATCCCTCTCAATTCCTTATGGATGTGTATTGAGAATCACAATGTCCTGCATCTCTCATGATGTAAATATCTGATGTTTCACTGTATATATAGTAATGCAAAATGATGCTTCACATATTTGCACCTCTTCTAGGTGTATGCTCTTAATGCTGCTGTGCCTTTTTGGTTCTGGACTGGTAAATGCAGAGGCTGGCTGTGTTCACCTGGGTCTTGCCATACAAGGTCATGCATTGTTTCAGAATTGCCTGTTGGCACCGTGGATGTCCAGTTAATCTTTTAATTTAGAAATTAAAAAAAAACACACAAAGAAACATTGGCATTCTGACCTCTGTTTCTGATTTTTCAAACCAAAAAGGCTCTGAAGTGCAGCACCCACTGAAAGTCAAGATGAAAGGGCACACAAATCATGGGATCTTAGGGTGCTCCTGCATCACCTGCAAGCCAAGGAGAAAACAAGCTTTAATTTGACCTGTGCAGACTCCAATTTCTGAGCAGCTTTTCTAGAGGAAATTGATTCTCAGCTCCTGAGACTGCATAGCAGATAAAAATATCTGAAATGTGTTTTAGATCTCAATTCTGCTTGTATACTTCTTTTAATTAACAGGGGGAAGGTATGTGAGAGCCTCAAGGGGCACTCTATCTCTGGTACCTTTTTCAAGAATTGTCAGAGATTGATATTTTTCAGGTATTTGAGGCTCCCACCCTTTCAAGGGCTTTTTTTACTGGATCAGAAGAAGGGCCTGCTTTAACTTTCTTCTACTATAGAGTTATAAACAAAGGAATTTGATTTCTAAGTCAGGCTGGGTACAGAGTGTCTAATCTTGGTATGAGGGATACTAACTAAAATAATCAAATCTGGCAGCTGGATACTAGTTGCCATTAAATACCAAAGTATCACACAGACAGTCTGAGTCATTGTTCATAGGTCAATATTTATATTTGGCCTCATCTAATCCTTTGTTTGTTATTTGAAAACCTAATATTTAAAAATTCATGTTTAGAGTATTACTGATGCTGTCCATAATCCCTAAAGAACTGTGGACACTTAAAATCCTACCTGGAAAGGCTTGAAGTTTTCAATGGTAGGTCAGTAGTGAGGATAACCACTATCTTGAAAAAAACTAAAAACAACATATTGCATTGACATTCTCAGTCAATGTGGTCCAAGCTGTATCATCCTCTTTCTTTTTTCTTTTTTCTTTTTTCTTTTTTTTTTCTTTCAGCTGCTATGGATTTTGCTTTATTATGTTTTTAAAGTGTCTTCCTGATAATAAAATAAAGAGGCAGAGCAGTTAGGAACAGAACTACTATGCTTCAAATGAAATGCCAGGTCACCATGGCCAAAGCTAATATGATTACCTTTCCATTTCTTTGCTAGTGACTGAAGCACCTGGGTCATTATTTTGCAAATAAACATCAACTCTAGTCAGGTTTTATTCCTGTCAAACTGGAGTAAGGAGCCTCCGTTCTTGGAGGTATCCAAACCTAACTGGAGAAGGCCCTGAGCAAACTGCTCTAGGTGGACATGCTTTAGGCAGGAGGTTGGATTTGAGATTCCCAGGGGTCCTTTCCAGCCTCATGCCTCTGTGATTGATTTTGTGCACCTCTGCTGAGCTCCATCTGCATTCTCTCTTTAGACATGTCTTTGTGATTACAAAAGGTTTTATTCTGATTTTTTTTATTATTTTTTTTTAATTCTGAATTTTCCTTTACAAGGAAAAGCTTGTTTACAATGTGTGACTTACACTGAGGTTGAATACATGGAAACATGTCATTTCATGTGGTAATTCATAAGGCAACTTGAACTCTAGCAAATGTCATTGGAAAAGTGGATTTGAATATGTGTATCTGAGTACCATTAGTAGAAGGTATTCCCATTCACACATAATCCAAGAGCAGTGAACTAAGGAAACAGTTTTTTCTAAGTCAAGGTGAAACGACATGGAGACATGTAATGAGAGGCAGTTTATTCCTCTTTCCTTTCCAGGACTTTCAAAATGGTTACCTTTCTTCTTAATAGATACAGTTTTTGCTAGTGTTTCTTGTACTTTATTCTTTTGTTCCTGCTGGATCAATTATTGTATCACAGTCTCTTACCTTTCTTTAATACCCTTAAATCACTTACACATTTTCCCATTTCATGTCAGTAGCCAGTCTTCCTATCTCAATTTTAAAGATCGTGTTTATTGTATTTTCATCCTTCTATCAAACAGCTTGACAAATTATTATTATCATTCACATATCTAGCTTCATTTCCCATGGTTTTTTTCTGCACAGCATGAGATAATAAAATAATATGATTATGTATAGCAAGAATTCGGCGATAAAATATTCATCATCTGCCCTATTTTTCTTTTGTATCTGAGAGTGCTAGTCAGAATCTGATCATCCTGTAATTTATGACTAAGGGAAAAGGAGATGTTGTGTTATCTGTAAATTGGATATCTGCATCTTAGTCTACCGGTGTGAAATATCCAGTGCATTAGCTGTTGTGTGTTTTTCATTTCCAAATGCATTTTCAAAAGCTTTAGAAATCCAGATGGCATGACTTTGTCCCTGATGAGTCTTAGTGGCTCTTGCCTCTGCTGCTTGAATGATTTCACAGTCCCAAAGCAGAACCCACACTTTTTTAGTCTATGATGCATTGTACTTAACCAAAGCAGGTTTCTTTATCCCTAATGCTGAAAATCACTGGGACAGCTCTGCATGTGCTCATGCAGGTATGTGTATAGTGACCTGGTTTGGATTCACACTTGCATGCTGAGTTTGTGCATGCTGTGGGAAAGGGAAAGGAAGGAAGGAAGGAGTGGGAAATGGAGGCAGAAAAGTAGGGATGAAAACTAGGATCCAGCGAGCTGGAGTTGAGACAAAATCCTGGCGCTGAGTGGTGAATATGGAGCAGCTCGAGAATCCTTTGGCAAAAAAAGCTGGTCTACTTGAAGATGTCTCTTTAGCATGATTGACTGTTTCTGTCAACACAGAAAGAAAGGTGCTGGTTTATTCCACAGAAGCTCTTCATAATGCTGAGAAATCACTTAGGGACTGAATTGTGTTTAGAAGAGCGCAGTCTTTATGTAAAAGCTCACCCTCTAGTCTATGGTGTGCCCTTTGGCTCCACACAAGGACTCTGTCCATCTGTCTGTGATGACTTTAATGTCATAAATGGACTTAAATATTAACCTACCACATTTCTGTGATGTTTAGAGATCTCCAAACAGGACCACTAATGGAGGAATTTCCAAATCTGTAAAATTCCTGAACAAACACTCTTTCAAACAGCAGTGATGACTTTCAGATTAGACATTTAGGAAGTGACAGGGGACTTCATCTGATTTCTAATAGGTGTTTGAACTACGAGGTTGCCTTACAGACCTGTTGCAGCCAGCGACAGGGATTCATAAAGCTGAACATGGAACAAGAAGGTGAGCAAGTCTCCTCCTTCCCATCCGCCCTCAGTGTCACCCCATCCTGCAGAGACGAGAGGCCAGAGGTCATTGAGAAGAAAGAACCGTGTAGGACTGTCATACAGCTTCTCTTTCTATCTGAAAATGGCAGACAAAGTCCCTTCATTTAACTGTTAGAACTTAATTCTGACAACTTTTACAACTGTTTTTCAAAACAAGAGCTGTGAAGAAATGAAAGGGGACTTTTTCCTTCCTGAGTAACTATAAGAAGGTTCAATTAACACGTTATTCTTTCCCTTCTCTGCTGAAGTGTAAGTATCTGCTGGAAAACTTCATGCAGTCTGTCTAGTTACCTCTCAGGACATCCAAGGTGGCAGTTGACATTTGCTGTGTTTTTCTGCCAGCCATCACTTCAGCAAGCCACCTTCTTCAGTATTTGTTGCAAAGGAAAGTTTTGCTTAATTTTTTTTTCCTAATTCCCACAACTAAGGAGGCATTCATATATCATTTTGCACTCTAATCCTCCATGTGATTATTTATTTTTAATACTGAAGTTGTTTCATTCCCCAAAAACTCAGCATAGTCAGAATAAACTGAAAATTGTACATCAGCAACCCAAATGGGTTCACTGTGGGATTTACCTTAAATGCTGAATCTGGAATAAACTGGAAGCAGTGCCTCTGATTGTAGAGTGCAACCAGACACTGAAAAACATGTTTGCTAACTTGGGTTAGTGGCAGTCACCCAAAGAGAAATAATAATATAAGTAAAACTTTGGAGAGGCAATACAGTTGGCAGAAGTGGCTTCTCTTAGTCAGCTCCACCTCTATTCTTTCATGCATTCCTGGAGTGTCTTTGTGCTAGGCTGCAACCTACACTATGGAAATAAATACAGAGGGAGATGTTTTCCTCAGGCAGGAGTAGCAGTGGATCCTACACACTTTTTTGAAATGTTCAGCAAAATGAAATCAATAAAAAATAGAAATGCAAAGAATTTTTAAATGTACTCTGGATTCTCTTACTTGGAAATAGGCTGAACCAAACTAAAAATGTTTCTTTTTCCATTGTCCAAGTCTCACTGAAAGCCAGTAGTAACAACGAGCCTAATGTAGCCACATGTCCAGGGCACAGAAGCTCACATTAAATCACATTAAGCATGAGTCTGTATTGTTAGGAAACTCCATCCCAGTCTATGATTGGAATCAAATTACTGATTTATGAAATAAACCTTGTAAACCTTACAAAATTCTAGAGAGCCACAACACATTAATTTTTTAAAAACAGAAATGTGGAGCTCGTTATTAAAAGCATCTTTCTTAAAATATAAAGTGTTTTGAGATGGTAGCAAGAAAGAAATAAATTCTGTTTTATACCATGATTTAATTTTGCCTTTCATCAAATACAGTAAAAATTTGGCTTGAACCAGGACATATTTTGCAATCATTGTGGCTAATAAGTTGTCATGACACAGTTTTACCCTAGGGAGTTCTTGTGCTCAAGTTTAGAATCAAGTATTTTCCCAACCTTTTCCTTAACACTTCTCTAAAAGACTTTGTGCATTTCTAGAGCCAGGTATTGTGCTTTTACAGAATTGGTTTTCCACTGATAAACTTATGGTATATTTTTAATTGTGCTTTATAGATTTTACTTTTGTGATTGATTAACTTGTTTTGACATTTGAGGAAAAATAATGGTAATTTGTCTGGCATAAAAATCATAATTTTTATTTTACTATTTGTACTATGTACTTAGTATATCTTGATATTGGATGTAAAAGGGTGAGACTGACTTTTTGACCCAGACAGTATTTACAATATACAAGTCCTGTTCAGTTAATGTTAAGGAATTGATTTACTTCAAAGTGCGGGAATTAAAGCTTTTGCTCTCTTGTTTTACCTCAGGCAGCTCTTAGTAACAGGAATTGCTGTAAATACTCCATGGTATAGTATATAATTAGTATAATGCTCTTTGTTTGACTCCTGAAGTCTTAGAGAGAAAAGCATGAGCTGAGGAAGGCATATGGAAGAGCTGTAACTAGTATCAGGGGGTAAATTTAGATATTTAACATTATTTTAACCTAATTTTTATGTGCTCTGAATCCTCTGGCATGTGTGTGTGTATGTTTTAAATTCTTTACACAGAGATGCTGAAATTGTTCTGAGTTGGCTGCTGAAACTTTGCTGGTGCCTTTGCAGTGAATTTAATCTCGGTTTACATAATGCAGCCTGAGATGTGCAGAAAGCACCGAGCCTGGGCAGCAACATGTGCTGCCCGCAGGCCTGATCCTGCATAGAGCATATCATTCACCTCCCAAAAAGGGAGGAATCCTTCTCACATCTTCCCTCCTTCTCCAGGAAAGCAATTGCTGCTTTGTCTAACCTTTTGTGGATGGTTGGGGAGGGAAGGGATGGGGGGAGTAGGTGAGGGTCCATTTCAGTGCTCCTTCCTTTGTCTACAGTAGCTCTGCTGCTCAAGCAGGGGATGGAGTGGTAAGAAGGTCATCAGGGAAATAACCATGTCAAGGTGTTTATATTTTCCATTTTGGGATTTTTTTAAAGCACAAGATAATGTGAGCAGGAGAAAGGCGTGTGCTAATAGAAAAAGCAGAATGGAAGTAAGTGGCAAAAAAGGAGGAAAGGTTGAAATAACATGTCTGTAAGGGTGATAGCCCCAAGCCCCAGATATGGTGATGTAAGGTTTCTTCTTTGAGGGTGTCAATTCTGCATGGGGAGCAGAAGATCTGCTCCAGGACCTGACCCATCCATGTGAAAAAGATTCTTTCAGGCAGGATAGGGAGGACTTGGAACATTAGAAGCAGGCAGGGAAATTCAAGAAATATGGCTCAATGTCTCTGTCTCTTCAAGTGACCTGCAAATTAGTAGCAATGACTCATTGGAAGTTTTGGATCAGGGCCATTCTTGTCAGCATGTAGCAAAGCTTCTGGCATGTCTTCTGCATGGATGCTGCAACAGTGGACTCCAAAGCAGCCTTCACAATCTGTGGTTTCCATAGATTTTTTTGTTTTGGTGAGTAAATGAGTCAGGATACTGCTGTGGATGGCTGCCATACCACCCTGTCCTCCTGACAAACAGGTGGACTTGTGCACTGCAGAATGGGGCACTTGGGTTCACAGGTGTATTCAAGACTCGTGGGCATGCACGTTCATAGCTGCGAAGATGAAGTTTAATTTCCCATATGTGGATGAGAGCTGAATCCCACATGTTCCTCTTGGTTGTCACATAATGCAAAGCAACTAAGGGTCGGAGCCCCCCATTTGCTAGAAGGATTTGCTAGGGCTGATGGGGAGCTGATGCCTTTGGAAGTGCAGCTCTATGGCATGCTGTGGGTGCCTCTCCAGAGGGAGCAAGAGTGTCTGGCTGCTCAAACACTGCATTTTGAACCTTCTCAGTTTCAACAGTTTTGTAATTTTTCTGTTGAAACCTTTCCTATTGAAACAACTCTTAGACTTATGAAAGAGTACTGTCCTGGTTTTTAAAAAGAGTAGTGAACAGCAGTGAAAGTGGTGGAGAGTGGAATCTATTCTCCAATTCAGAAAAGGACTGAAACATGTATTTAAGTCAGTGTCTAGTTCAGAAACTTCTTGAGCTTTAGTAGGGACTTCAGCTTGTACGTCAAGTAAATAAGTTTACATTAATTGCAGTGCTGTATTTCTATGTGGGTTCTTTTGGAAGCAAAACTTCTGGGAAGTACTTATTTTCTCCCTTCTCACAGCAGATCCTGTCCTCCTACTACTTGTGTAAGTTCAGCTTATTCTTTTTTGTAGACAGTGAACAAGAGGGAGGTATGATAGAGTACCTGGCACTTAAAATTACTGGCTGAAAGCCATCCAAATTTAGTTATTCCAGAATGAGATGGGACTAGGTAATTTCCTTTTGGTCCTTAATGCAAATAATCATTATACAATGAAAAAGTATACTCCTCTAATAGAAGCTCGTACAAAGATTATGTCAGGAAATGCCTGATCACAAATGAGGAAGCATCTCCTCTACTATAATGCACTAACACACTATAATGTCATGAGTTGATGTTAATTATTGTTGCTTTTATTTGCCCATTTTAGGGAGAAGGGACTAAAAGTCAGTGTTTTCAGCCTATTGTGCATGGATCCCTCAAGATCTATTAGCTTACTGTAAAGGCTCCATCAAAGGAGATCAAAACATCCCCATATATCACATGGCAATCATAGGTTTGATATTTTAAAAGAGATCTTCACCTTCACTGGATTTTTTTTTCTAGCCCACTGACTTCCCTCCACTCAGAATCTTGCTTCTAAAACAATTTTTGAAAGCTATTCTTGATTATATTTACTCTTTTCAGTATCATCAGAGATAAGTCTGATTTAAGAAAAGGATATATTTTTGCAGTCTAAATAACACCAGAATGCAAGAAAGCAAGCAGAAATGCCATAAATGTTTGTCTGTTAATAGTAGAAAATATCTTAAAGTTACTGACTTGGATTATATGACTTATTTGATACTGATATTATTTTATATTTTATTTATAGCTAAGCTACAGAGAGCTACTTTTTATAAAAGTTTAGTGAACACTGGCTTCCTAGTGGTAAAAAAGAGATATATTGAAACAGGGTAGTTTAAATGTTTAGATGACTTCACTCAGGCTAGTATTTGAAGATTACAAGTACAAGCATGGGGTTTGAGGTTTGTTTGGGTTTTTTTTAATCTTCTTACTAGTCAAATATATGCAAGAGTGCATCTGGCGGTTGTGCTCTCGGGAGTCCGTGAAAGAAACAACTACAGGCTTCTCAAACAGATTTAATTTAGAAGAAAAAAGAAAATATTGATGCTCTCGAGAAAAAAAGGTTTTACAGTCTTTTTGACTTTTCATATAAGCAACAGTTTCCAAAACAGGAAGTACACAGATTTAATTAAACACTTGGCTGTCACATTTCAGTCTGTTCATGTTCAATTAAAAAATTCAGAGGGATTGTCTAGCATTATTATAATCTACTTTTTTAATATCTAGGCATTTGTATTATCAAATGACATCTGCTACGGCTTAATTACTGTGTCAAATGATTGTAATAGCTTTATTTTTTGGTGAATTTTATGATAAAATGTTTCAGAGTTACAGCAGGAAAAGTACTTATGCTGAAAGGATTGTATCTCCTCTTTCATACTTTCTGGCAGATATTTTGCAGTCATGTTTTCAGGTAGCACTCTGTAGTGGCCCCTTTTTTTTTTCTTTTTTTTTTTTAATTGATGCTGATACGAACAGTCTGTAAGTTCAGCAATTGCATGGATTGCATGGATTTTCTCCATAGCATCCACTGCTTGAAAGTAGTTAGTATGAATCTAACTCTTCTTATCACTCAGTTTCGCTCCAAATTAGAGGTGTCTTGGTTGATCTTAAGTTAGCTACACAGATAATATGTGACCAGTTTAAGTGAGAAAAATGGTGTGCTACTTTTGTCAATGACAGATTTAGCGTAGTCTGTCCTCTTGGGCACATCAGTGCATTAATGCTAAGTAACAGGAACCCAGTTAACCCTTCCTACAAAAGAAAGGGTTTCTTTAAATTTTTCTACCGTCAGTTTACGAGTGAAGGCAACTGCTTTGAAGTCCTTATCAGTATTTAAGAAGGGTGTTCTTTGTGTCATGTTATGTTCTTGGGTTTTGTGTATATACATTTTTCCTCATAATGAGTTAGTTTAGAAGGACTTTATCAAAATAAAGAGCCAGTCATTGTTAGCCCTAGATTTTCTGACTTTGTCTTGAGACAGATAAAAGATAAACCTTGCATGAGCTTTTATCAAATTAAAGAAAGCATGTGTATACATATAAGAAATATAAACCTTCACTGCCAAATACCAATATGTGGATACTAAGTTCTCTCTAATCATCTTTTACTGATAAACATTTGCAACATGTTTCTAGTATAGTTCAAATCACACTTCTCTATGGCAGAAATCCTTCAGAATAAGGTTTTGTACATCAGATACTTACTTTAGCATGGCCCTTTGCTAGCACAATGTGTGGCCCCAGAGAGGTTGTACTCTGTTGTGCTAAAAGCCTAGGAAGAGCTTTCACAGGCTCTCAAAAACATGATGCAGTAAATGTAAACACCACAAGCTCTTTGGGAGGACAGTGACCGAACTGCTGTGTAGAGACCTTTTGGCCCAATTCACCTCCTGTTGGACTCAACAGGAGACCTTTGATTTTGTTCTGTATGCAAAATATAATCCATTTGAATAATTTGAATGGATTTTATNGATTTCTCATTGATTCTCTATATAGACATTTCTAGCTGATTTTTCTAGGCAGATTGCTACAGAATTGGTGACAGACAGGAAAATCACCTCTCTCATTGTTCATAAGAATTACACTCTTGGCATTTAATGAATCTGATGATTAAATTAAAAATAAGCAGGACCGTGCACTTCAGCTGATTTTTCGGAAGAATTTGGCATTATATATATATGAATATATGTAAGGACACTCAAGAGCAAGAAACCATAGTAGACTTGCCAAGAGAGAGAGAACCATGGAAGAATTCCTCCTGGTAAGATGTAAGTGTACATTCTACATGTAACAACTTCATGCAGCTGTAATTCCTCCTGTTGTCTGATACCAACTGATGAGGTTTAGAAGGAGTTTTATAAATAGAAGTGCAAGACTATTTGACAAATCAAACTTAGTTTAAGTTAATGTATAGGAAATGTGGGTTTTATTTCAGTTTCCATGTGCAGGAAAATGTAAATTTACACATACTTTTCCCATGCAGGGTGTATCTCCCTTCCTGACTGATAAATGCTTGGCAACCAGAATTGTAAGTCTAAGATAAAGAAAGATTTCTTATCCTAGCCTGGTTTATTTAAATATGATATAAAGGTGGGAAACGAATCTTGAAGTAATTTTGTAGTTAATGAAGCAGTTAGAATAACCAACAAGACCTACCTTCAGCTATTTAAATGGCCACAAGAATGTTAAAAATGTATACAAACAAAAGAATTCTCAGCAAAACATCTTAAGTAAACTTTGCTTATCTCTGCTGCTTTCCTGAGCTAAAGATTTATAATCCATTAATTTAACCTTTCTGATTTTTTACCTCAGGTGCACAAAGAATTTAACAAAGAAAGCCCAACCATCATTAAATACCATGTGGGGTTCATTCAGATGCTTTTTAAATCTATAGTGGCATATTAAAAGATGTGAAAATACTTGACACGTCTGTCAAATTTGCTCGTGTGTGTATCCTGAAGGAGGTGGAGGGAGAGTAATATTCACTCACTGTATTTATGTCTGCAAATTGCACTGTCAGCACATTTTCCAGATGCAAATGATATGTATGGAAAGGAAAACTGTATACACACAAACAAGAGGGAGAGTATGCCCCTAGTGGGTCTTTCCATTACTGGAATTACTGATGAAACAATGTCTAAGCCATAGAGATGGATGCAGCATACTGCATGACAAATATGTGTCTTCCTCCAGCTTATATTCAGAACTCTTTCTTCTTCCAAGACTATCGGATAACTAAGCCTGTAGCTAACATCCAGAGTAACAGAGGTGTGGGACCCCGTGTCTCATGACAGGTTAATTTTTCAATTCCTCATGGTTCTCTGTGTAATCCCTATTTTAAAGCCTTTGCCTTCAAATTTTGGCTGGCCAAACAGTATCTGAGCCAGTGACCTGGCAAACAAGACTGATCAGTGTGCTCTGTCAGAGGGTGAGCAATAGCTACAATATTCCTAACTATTTCTAATTTTGCTGGACGATTTGCCTTGCCTTGCTGCCAGTATGTCTGCAGATTTAACTGTACAGAAGGTAAAAATAGAAGCCATGTCTCCTACTCACCCTTTCTCGGGGATGTGCTGAGGTGCCTATTGATTAAAGCCTACAGATTAAAGTTTAGAAAACATTGGGAGAACTTGATGTTAAACGTCAACATATCAACTTAGTAAACTTGTAATGACTTGACTGTTTCAGGGCTCCTTGTGAACCAAAAAGTCTTTGACTGATGCTGTCCTGGGAATAAATAACATGAATCTTAACTATATGTGTAATAATAGCTGATTAATCATTTAACTTCAAACTGCCAAATTTCCAGGCAAATAGTGGTTTTGTCAAGTGTTAATACAAGATTATTTACACTACTCTTGTGCCTGTTCAGTTTCCACTGAAAATGTATATACATGAAAAATTCTCTACTTCAAAGTTTTCTTTTAGGGAAGAGGGCAAAGCCCAAACATTGAACACATCTGTTTTCTTTTCACAAGCAGAGGAGTAGGAGGTTATAGGCCTGCTGTTGTGGTCCAGGCAGTGCATAGTGCTGTAACCAGAAGTATTCAGCCAAATTCTTGTCCCTGAGATTCCAAGGACATGAGAGTTGTTGTAGTCACAATGTATAAAATGCAAGTGAAGTAAGGCTCATGAGTTGCAGTAACCTTATTTATGGGATCAACTGCTACAGATGGCAAATCTGTTTACCTTTTTCTATAAAACTTGTCTTACAAGCTTTGGTCACCATTAAATCAGGCAGCGTTTTCTGTTGCTCCACTGAATATAAATAAACATCCAGGCACTGTCTTCTGCTTCTTGTCCATTTCTCCCTAAGTCAAAACCAGAATTCTAATGAAGTTCAATTTCTAGGGAGGAGCCTTATTGTAGAAGATAAAATTTGGTTTTTAAACGTGAAGGTAAGCACAGTATAACTTCATTTGTACTGGAACATGTTATCAATTGCAGCAGAGACTTCATGGCTTCATGTACCACAGTGATTTGACATCCCATGGTGATATAATTACTCTATGCATTACAGATCTGTAGGAAAAAAATAAAGCAGTGACAGACTTCCATAGGGGAGAATATCTTTGGCATCTGTTTTAGTTTTCAGGAAAAAAAAAAAAAAGGAAAAAATACTTTTTAACAGACTTTGCATGACATTAAGCTAGACTGCACAGTAAAAGAAAGATAATCTTCTTTATAAAATACTTTTAAATAAACCCTAATCCTAAAAGAAAGAAAAAAATAGCAGTGGTATTTTAGACCTATGAATTGTTTTTTTAATTTCAATATATTCAAAGATAAACTTGATTCTGCCACCTTAGGCAACAAACAAATCAGTGAGGCATAGTGTCTATCATGTTTTCTCTGTTGGTTTATTAATATACATATCTACAGACCCAATTAGGTTTGGAATTTCAGGTCCCTGCTGGGTCTTTTTGCAGTCTCTGGGCATATCCAAGAAGACACTGTTACCTTGTATTATTCTCAACATTCTGTCTTACTATTTTTATATTAATTACTTGCCTGATTGCAAGAAAAATATAGTCAACAGAGTGCTAAAACCCTGAATCCTTTTGATCCTAGCAATTTGATTACCATTTAAAATGAGGATTTCTTTATGACTGAAAAGTTCAAAGTTTGTCTTCTCCCTTTCAGCATTGCCTTATAGCAGCATCCTAAGAGAATAAGACCTCTTTGACGTATATGAGATGCATCAGTAATAATCCTGTTTGCAGAAACCCTGCATTGGTAGAAAATGTCAACATTGAGACTAAGTGTGACAGTTTTGCAGGGGTTTTTAATAAATTACATTTTTATGATCTTCCTTGTAAGATTATCCCAATGAACTGTTGACTCATTATTCTGTTTTCGCTCCACTGTTTTTTCTGGTTTTGTTTTGCAATCCCCTGATTATACTTGACTCTTAAGAAAAGCTTTAGTGAATGCCCTGTATTTACAGTGTGAATTACGATTATGCCAGTGTGCATAACAATTGCATTATAAATATTTCCTCAGCCATTTGATAGATGCAAATTAAGAAAAATAATTACCAGTACAATTACAATTATATATAATTACACTATATTCAATTTAGTTTATCTCTAACCTCCTCTTGCTATAATATGTTCATTGTTGAAGAATGAGATTTTAGCTGACTGTTGGAAATAAACATGCATTTTTCTGTCAGTTACGATGTATTTTGATTAAATGAAGAGTTTTATCAGCCTGCTTTCTCACTGAAAAATAATGTAGTTTAGGTGGTTCAACTACAAAGCAGCCTCCTAGATGAAGATGATTTTTCTCTTTTGTGAGTTTGCCTTCCTTTAGGTTAGAGAGACTGTTTGCCCCTAGCAATGCTACTTCCTAAAATGTAAATTATTTATACCTGGGCAAGCATAGTTAGTTTGTACTTGTGCAGTAAGAGAGAGGTATAGTTGCTCGATTGACTAAACACAGCAGATACTTTTTCAGAGAAGCACAGTCTTTCAGAACACTGAGTGAGGACCCACTGTCTCTGAAAGGTAGCAGTGCAAAGCTTGGCCCTTTTTTAGCATAAATATTAGTGGTAGGCTAATCAGTGTGTAACAAAACACCTTGGGAGTTAGAATAGCTAAGAGGTACCAACTTTCTTTGTCTGCTGTTCCCAAGAACTGCACCTACATTGTCTTGCTTTGGAAGGATTCATCACTCCCTTAGTAAAAGCAAAAGAAAACAACAAGTGACTAGAAAAGAAAGGATTGTTTATTTTTCATTTTATGTTAAGAAATGCTCTGTGGTGCTTCTGACTTGAAATACTCAACTGTTATTAACAAGGCCATGTTACCTGGTCACTTGCCTCTGAAATGGTACATAGTTCTGCTGACAAGAGGCTACTTACAGCATAGTCTGTATGGTGCCATTGTTGTTTATAATGCATTTTATTTGGTATCTTCATCATGTTGCCCTCAAACAGTCCCTTGATAGTTTAAGTATTACTCACGCATGTTAAACAGTCATATTAATTTGTGCTTTTCAGAGACTCTGAGACTAAATATTTTCATTTCTCTACTCACTTCAGGGAATTATTGTCCTATTCCAGATGACACTCTGTTTTTAGACAGTCTGTCTGTGTAACTTTGTGACTTAGATGTACATAATTCTGATTACTTGCTCTTTATTATTCAGTCTGCAATTTGCCAGTGTACTTTGACTCCACAAAGGAGTAATAGCCTATGATTCAGTCTCTTGCTCCCAGGTAAAAAGTGGCAGGACTAGAGGAAATGGCTTCCAGTTTGGCCAGGGGATATTTAGATTAGATATTAGGAAAAATGGTCAGGCATTAAATTAGGCTGCCTAGGAAAGTCATTAACCCTGGAAGTGTTCAAAAGGCACATGGATGTGATACTTGGGGATATGGTTTAGTGGTGAACATGGCAGTGATGGGTTAACAGTTGGACTTGAAGATCTCAGGTATCTTTTTCAACCGTCACTGTTCTATCATTCTGTGACTAAAGGAAAGTCTTAGAATTTTAGAGATATGGATCATCTTTCTTTTTTCAAGTTCCATAAAATTTTTATTTGTTTTAATTTAGAATATATATCATTGCTGATTAACAGAGTTTTTGAAAGTGGACACAGATTTTATTTCCTCAGCCTGTGTTAAACTCTGAAATCCAGCACTGATGTTAGTTGGCAGAACAGTAGCTACTCCCAGCACTTGAAAACAGAACCCAGCCCTTTCCTCAGCTCTTTCCTACTTAAACTCCAGTTCACCTTTGTAAAGCAGGGGAGTGGTATTTATTTTGTTATATATGGGTACTGCAAAAAGGTCAGTCAGAGCTGCACTAACATTTGGTTTTAAATAGCGGCTGAGGAAAACATGTTAATGAAGATAAACTTACATTTGCATTTAGGTTAATGTACATTGCCTGCATTTCATTATCAGCTCTTTATGGGAAAAATGTCCATGGAAGGACACAAAGTATTAATTGCTAACCTGCTCAGTATGGTTAGCAGCTCTAAGCTGGCCAGCTGTGCAGCATGGCGCAAGGCAGCTGCTGAGTTGAATGGTTGAACATGTTCCTGAGAAGGTGCTTGTGAGCAATTGTTTGGAAAGTGTCCAATTTACTCTAATCAGGATAAACATTGATGACTTACATCTCACAGGTATTCGGGAAAGAAATCTGAAATTACTTAAGGCACAATTCTTCACATCAATGGATGATTTGCAGGGACTTAACTTAGTCATAAACTGACAAAGGGTCATGTATCTGCCCAAAAGCAAGTAAGTTAAGATGACTCCCATACCTTTAATGACAGCCTTAATTTTTAATATTTTTAATTTTTATTAATTAGAAATAGTAGCTTTGATCTTTTGGAGGAAAAAAGTGCAAATAAACACAACATAGCAAGTGGTACCTTTTAGACCAGGGGAAAGGACCAGATATAAAGGACACTGAACTTGGATATAGGCACCAGTACCCCATGAGGACATCTCATGGTGGGAGCCAGCAGTGTGTGTTCCTCCAGAAAACACCTCTGGCACCCTTTCCCTCCACGGACATGGGTGCTATAAGCAGAAGTAAGCAGCATGGTCCTCTTTCTCAACCTACTTGCACAAACCCTCTTCTTGATGACATCTTACCTGCTAGTGTAGGGAGGCGGTGAGGGGAAAATTCTGATTACAGTCCGTGACAAAATTGTCCTTAGAGCTTGCTGCTGCCAGCAGGGGTGTCATTAGAACAATTCAAAATCTCTGGGGCTTGCCTTTAAATTAGCAGCCAGACTCTTCAGGCCTGGGGCCAAGTGCTTCTTGAGAGACAAATTTTACCCGGATCACTCTGGCTAATCAATATCCATCTCTATGGATAATCAATATTATCCTCAGTTAATTCCATAATTTGTTTTTGTTAGTGCGGTAACAGAAGGTGGTAAAAAAATGCCAAGTTTTTTTGCATAGCCTAAAATTTTCCAAGTTTTTTTTGTTGATGAATGTACCAATATCAAATGCTGCATCTCAAAAATCTTCCACTTACTTCACTAATTTATTTGGGTTTTCTCAAAGGAGCCTTTGAAATGGCTTCAGTGAGTTTGAACACCAGAATTTTAATAGATGGTATGATAGCTAATTGAACAAATACATTAGTCAAGTTCATACCTGCAGAGCTGAATTCCAGTAACAAATGAAGCTTTAAAAACACTGGTAAATGCAAAATTGCATACGGTATAATGTTCTTAATAGTATATTATCACACATATCTCTTCTTCAAAAAATAATCACAGAATATGGCGAATTGGAAGAGACCCACAAGCATCATCTAGTCCAACCCTTAGCCCTGCAGAGGACCATCCCCAAGATTCACACCATGTGCTGCCTTTGGGTATCATCCACATGCTTCTTGAACTCTGTCAGGTTTGGTGCTGTGACCACTTTCCTGGGGAACCTGTTCCAGTGCCCAACCACCCTCTAGGGGAAGAACCTTTTTCTAATATCCAACCTAAACCTCCCCTGACACAACTTCAGGCCATTCCCTGGGATCCTGTTCCTGGTCACCACAGAGAAGAAATCAGCGCCTGCTCCTCCTCTTCCCCTCACGAGGAAGTTGTGACGGGAAAATTTGTTTCTACAAGAATGGCAGAACGCAATAAAAAATTATGTGTATTTTATGTCTCAGCTGAACTGTAAGCACTTTTATCAATTTTTTTGTTTTCAGAAGACTTTGTGGAGAACTGCACCTTTTAATCAGAGCCTAGAGTTGTGTCCCTGAAGTATGTTTGATTTTAGGAGGATGGAGTTAAAACACATTAATTAATGGTATATGCCATGTCATATGTGCACAGACTGCTATAGCACAGTGAGAAATCACAACAACATAATTACTATTGTGAATTTTGAACTTTACAGATGAGTTTTCAGCATGTCACAACTTGAAATCTGTATCCCCAAGTGAACTGATTTTCTGTATAAATGTACAATTTTTGTTAAACTAGACCTTGCATCTAGACTGAGGCTGAACATTAAAACTTTTTGACATTTGCCACACTAACTACAAAAACAATGAACATATTTTTGGCTGTTTCCAACCATGCCTGATATTTCCCTGGTAAAGACATGTGGCAAGTTATATTTGTTTAGTCATCACAGGCAATACATGTAAAAGTACTGCTTTCCTTTCAGGTCTGAGATCATGTACAGCAGCTTTGTGCTGTGCTGGGACACAGCTCCTCAGGGCAAACTTGCACATTCATTGCAGAGAAAGGCCCAAGGCCAGCAGCTGGATTCACAAGCACACAAGTAAATACACAATGGGGACTCCTGACAGTAGAAAATTCTTAGGACTATGTCTAAGGTGAAAAGAAAATTAATTTAGTGGCTACAAAGAGGAAAAAAATACAACAAACTAGGACAGCTAAGACTTAGCTTAAAATTCCCTGAACTCTCTGTATTTGGCATTCAAAGTTATTACTTATTTTTTTCCCCCCAGGATCTTAAGTTTCAATCTTTTGTGTGTATATACACATTGAAAAAAAAAGATATCTCTTCAGAAATTGTATCAGAAAGAACAAAGACTGTTTTTTTCCTCATATGGTTAGGCTGCCCTATTAATGTCAATTTTTAATTTTATCCTTTGGATTTCTCATTAGCTTTACAACATGTCTAGATTATTTAATTATTATGTTTCAGCTTGTAGATGACATAAGATTTAAGAGCTTTGACTGGGCTATAGCAAGTTGTCGCTACATTTTTGCCTGAAGCTGCTTTTGTATAAAATAATCTTCCCATAGTTAACATTCAGGATATTTTACAGAGCATCTTAAGAAGACTTAAATGCTAAATAACTGTCACATAGCAAGTCTTAGTATTATTGCACTAAATTACATTGCAAGCAGTGTGATAAACAACATCATAATACTTTGACACATTCATCATTAATTATAACAGAAATCTAATCTCAACAGGATTTTTTTCAGTAATTATAACCACTAAAGCAAATATTAATATATGTGGGAAAGGGAGGGTGGAAAAAAGAAGTCTGTCAAAAGCATAGCTGATATATCAAAATACTGAATGGCCTGACAGTCTTATTAGGTTTTTATGTGGAGTTTTCTACATATATTAAGAGATTTAACATCTGAAAATACACTTGGAATTCATTATGTGAATAATTGTTTTGAAGGCAAAACTTTTCAGTGACCCACTGGTTGTGTAATTTTAAGGTGGCACATTACAATGCCATGTGACATTCCAGATTTTTTCTCTCTTATGCAGAATACTAGTGTTGAACTAAATTAAAAATCATGGATCCCTCTGACCACCAAAATACTGTAAGGGTAGTGTTTTAGCCTTCATACTACTATACTTCCTGTATTTCCATATAAATTGTATGTGGTATTTGTGAATGACAACTCCATGTACCTTTTCTGTCCAAATTCTATCGTTTTCCACTGGGGAACTTTGTCCTGTTGTAGAGCTCCCATTCGGTTCTGCAAACTCTTTCCTTTGTACTGGGAAATCTGAGAGTCTGGCAGCCAAGCTGTGGGCAGCACTGCTGTGTGCTGCTCAGCACTGTGCTGTGATACACCACCACAGCACCCTACTGGCTGAGCCAGCGCTTATGTCAACTCAATGAATGTGAATTTCCTTTTTGCTTTCTTTGCTATCTTCACAGGACTCTGCTTCTGCAAAGCGCTTCACTACTTGTGCAGTATGAAGCATACTTTTTCAAGTGTGATTACTTTTTTCCTTGTGTATTCTGAGTTCCCTGCATGCAAAGCTACCTGCTTTCTGCCATATTTAGTTCTCTCCAATGGTTAGCAATTCTAATAGAAAATACTATATTTGAAGCAATGTCACCTGGTTCTCCTATTGGATATTTCTACTCATACCAGGTATCTTCACTATCTGTATTTTTACCAGCATCAATTGCCTGGCTGTATGTCCCTGAAATATCTACAGACTGTACCTGAAACATCACACTAGTGGAAAAGCAAGTAGCTTAAATTCAGTCCTGGTTAGTCTTTGGTTTGTAAACAAACTATGAGAAAGTCTTCTCCAGTGGGCTTTTTACAGAAAACATACCACTTCTGTGGTGGCGGAATGCAATTCGGTGAAACTTGCATGCAATAATTTTGTGTTATACTTATTGCTATGCTTTCTGTAGCATTTACAAAAACTCAATATATTTTCATCCAGAAGGATTACAGCCTCATTGAGAGCTGAATTTTGAAAGTGTTTTTATTGATGAGGGAATGGATGACTTACTGTGGTAAGTTGGTAAGTTGGTTCATATTGAGTTTTTCAAATGAGTATTTTGTATTACAATGCCACTGTGCAATTTTTCTTTCTTGATGATACTTTTGTGTCTGGTATGATTGAGGCAGAGAGACTTTCTGTACTCATATGTTAAAAAATAACATTAATGGAGGTGAGTATTTCTATGTTTACTGTGTTAACATAATTTTATAAAATCATACAGCTCTCAAGATCACCTTTTACTTCTGTGACAATTAATCTCAATAAAATTATCTCTTTATTCCTCACCACTATCACCAGAGACCCTCTTTACTGGAAGCCTACAGAACTAGTCAATACGCCATACTGTCAGGCTAGGAGAGCATGCGTGCAAATTTATAAGAAGAAAAAAACAAGCTGTCACTAAGTGCATTTCTTTTGCTCGTGTCTCAGTAGCCTCTTTATACAACTGATGCTGAGCAGGACAGTGTCACCTTAATTGCATGTTGGGTTGAACTGACTTGGTCAGAGGAAAATCAAGAAGGATGACTCCAGGGTTTTCAGAGATTAAAAAAGTTACAAACTTGTGTATTTATGCTATTTTCATATGCAGTTTCAGAAAGTAAAGAGGAGGTTTTATTTTGACATTTTCATTTATTAGATTCTTAGGAGGGACAAAAACCTTGTGGGTTGTGTAATCAACCTATTTGCTGTCAAAGACACCCACACTGTATACTGAGCTTGTGTGCAGAGTGAGAGGGAGACCTTTGGGACAGGGGAAAGAGGATATGTTAAGTTTGGTTTGTTCCTGCTACTCCTGTTGGAAACTGGTTCTATAATGTCATATCTTGGATGGACACAAAACTTCTAATTTGCAGTCTGTATTACCTTGAGGTCAGTTTGGTCATTTGTCTGCATTTTGTCCTGTAGCTGTTTTTCCTTCCTGGTTATTACTCACATTTTCCATCTCTAGATCTACTGATCAATTCTACTTAACTTTGAATTTCCATACTAAGTGAACTTCTATAAGATGGGCTTTCCTTTTTTCTATCCATCATATAAAGCATGCCACAGAAAATGTTATCAGGTCTTTATTAACGGTGTTCATGTTTTTCTATCTGTAAGTCCTAGCATGAATTCCTGTTTATCATACTTATGGCTGACAGTTGATCTGATTGACCGGTAAATCTGATGTTTCGGATGGCAGTCCTCCAGTTCATGGCAGAAGTTAATGTCAGTAATCCCTAAGTGCATAATAGGGCTTATGCATGATAATGTACTTATTGTACATTATAGCACATTATACATTTAATCTTGTTTCTGTTTTTAGGGTTTTCAACATTATCTGCTTCTTACTGCACACAATATACAGCCCCATCTTCTGCCCTGACAATACCCAGATTTTGCTTCAGCATCCTGTTTTATCTTCACATTTCTACCTTTTATGCCAGGATCATTAGTGAAACTGCTAAAAGATATGCTTGTCCCAAAAACAGTGCTTGAGGAACCAAATGGGAAACCTTTTTTTAGCTTAATAGTTCCCCTTTAAGCACAATTGCTTAGCCTACTGTAACTTCTTCTAATAGTCCTTGTTCTGTAATAGATTCTAAGATGACATTATAAGTAATGTTTTACTGAAATCCAGATAAATTAGTTCAGCATTTCCTTTGCCTAGAAAAGTAATGTGCTCTTAAAATGGTAGCCTCTCTGGGCTTGATTTTCCATTGGCACAATCCATGGTATTTCTGAACATGCTTTTATTTACTTATTTAATTGTGCTTTCATTCAGAACTTGTTTTCAGGATGTATATAACACTGAGTTCAAGCTATAACATATGTGCTGTTCTCTGGATCGCTCTGTTTCCCTTTCTTCAGTAGAAATAATGTGTTTTCTGTTTTCCATTCCTGATTTGACAAATCTGCTTCCTGGCCTGTGTTATTTGGCTTACTGAGCTTTTCATGCCAGTTTCTTGCAATTTTGGGCCAGAGTTCGTCTGTCTGCCTGTGTTCAAGTGCATTAAAACCTTTGAAGTGAGTTTCTACACCAGTTGCAATAACTTCAGTTTTCACACTTTCCACATACTTTCAGCTGAGTCACCCTGTCCTGACTCATGTTTTTCACCAGTCTTTGTTAAAATCTCAGTACAAGTACTCAGACTTTTCTTCTTGAATAACTATCATAATACTTATATTTTTATTATTTATTTTGTTATATTTGTGTGTTATTCTATATCATTATTATTTTCCTTTTATTTTGTATAAAGAATATCTCGCTGTTCACTTTGATTTGTTTTGTCAGGCCTTGGATCCTGGGAATTCTCACTTTAACCCTGTGCTTTCAGTCTTCCCAGCAATGCTTCCTTCTCTGAGCAGCACTTATTTTGATTTCATGTCATCTTTCATGAGCAGTGCTAAAATCTCTTGTAAAAGGGTTTTTTTAGTGCAGATTATTGTTGGAAACTTTCCCTAAAGGTTCATTTTCTTTATTTCTTTCATACTTTTGAGATGTAAATTCCATACATTTTTGAACCTCAGCTTCAAGTAATTTTAGATCTCTGCATGTGTCTGATGATTTCAGTTTAATTTTCCTGCCCAAGTAATTTCATTAGTGTCTCATTTTGTCCCAGTCACATTTAAAATCTCATTTGAGGTTGCTTATCATGTGCCAGGCAAACTTGTAATCCCGCTGACTCAGGATTCTATCAAAGTCTTCCATTGTGTACTGTATATATGTTTGTAAAAGCCATTTTTTAATGAAATCATTTTATTTGTAGCAGGTTTTGTTTGGGTTTGGCTCTGATATTAAGTAGTAATTGAACTCAACCATTTCTGATATGTTGGTTTTGCTTGAAGAAAACTTAAGGTAATATTCATTTCTGTGAGAGTGATAGAAAAGCATCTGTTGGACACAAAACCATTTTTTTCCTATATAACCTATAGCAGAATCTCAACAAGTAGTCCTTTTTGTTTTGAATATCTCACAAAAAAACATTCCAATTCAAAACATCTCTGTTTTCTTCACCACTGTCTCTCATATTTATGTGTTTTCTTTAGCATGTTTTCTATTTATGTTTGTTTTTCTACCACATACTAAAGCAGTAGTATTCTACAGAGGCTCTAATCCCTGCATTTTGTAGCCCACATACTTTGTCTTGGTATATAAACATCTCTGCTTTTTTCACCCACTCATTGTCCTGCTTTCCATTTGCATGAAAGTTGGTATGATATTACTTACATAACAAAAGCTTCTATGAATATTAAGCCTTTTATTTCTCTACTGATGCACACTTCTAACCCTCTGCTGTTTCTTTACCCTACTGTCTCCTCAGCTACCTGCCTCATGCTCTTTTCTGTCAAAGTCAGGGATTGGAATCATCTCCCTCTGCTCCCTACTTCAAGTATCAGCAATGCTGGGTAACATACCAGAATTTCCCTGAGTTCTTGAAGGAATTGTTAGTTGAGATGATCCTTTCTTCTGCATTTGGATGACTGAAAGACCTCCAGAACTTCCTCCAGTTACTGACCGTATCAATGTCCAGGACACTTGCAAAACCTAAAGCAGGTACCTTTGATTATAACATGACCACATGGCATTCCTGGCATATCCACCTCTGCACTCCTGTTGAAGAGGAGAGGCAGTTTCATGGAAGGGGTTCTTGGCTTTCTGCAGTATAACTTCAAACTAGTTACAACAGTGAGAAATTAGGAATTCTTGCTAATTCAGTATTACTGGTGTGAATTTAATTTTCTGGAGATTTGATAACTCCCAATATCCAGTCCATATTTGGAAAATCAGTTAAAGTTGGTCCTTAGAAAGAAAAGTTACTTACTTCTTCAACTTGCCTCATCACTGAGATGCTACCTCTTGACCTCTTAGGGTGGTGAGAAGTCTTAGCAAGCCTCACAGCAATGCTGAAAAATGAACAAAACATTGGAAGAAGTCTTCACGTTATAGTGCCAAAGTGGAAAAATACTTTGGTAGGTTTTGCAGTACACCAGTTAATTACCAGGAAGCACATGGTTTGGTGTAGCAGATCTTACTATGTAATTTTGTTTTTCAAGCATGATAGTAGGGCAGAAACAGTAGGGCCTTCCCTTGTGAAAAGTCCACGACACTGTACCCCCGAGGTATAAAAAGGCTGCACCTTGGAATGTATACCTTGAAATGCTTTACTAGCTGAAGTCTTCCTTCATAGTTTCACTATCATAGAATCATGAAATCATTTAGACTGGAAAGGATTTTTAGCATCATCGAATACAACCATTAATGCAGCACTGCCAAGTCCACGACTAAAACATGTCCCTCAGTGCCACATCTAAACATCATTTAAATACCTCCAGGGATGGTAACTCCACTACTTCCTGGAGTCCTGGGGCAGCCTGTGCCAATACTTGACAATCCATTCCATGAAGAAATTTTTACTAACATCCCATCTAAACCTCCTCTGGTGCAACTTGAGTCTGTTTGCTTATTACCTGGGAGAAGAGACCATCCCCTATCTGGCTACAACCTCCTTTCAGGGAGTTTTAAAGTGCAGTAAGATTCCCAGCAAATCTCCTTTTCTTTGGACCAAACAACCCCATCTCCCTCTCTTTTCTTCAGGACAGCTTTCCACTCACTCTTCCTCCAGCTTGTAGCACTGCCTGCAGTTGTTGTGACCCAAGCGCAAGACCTGGCACTTCACCCTGCTGAGTCTCATACAATTGGCCTGTCCAGATCCCTCATGTTCATGAGCACTGACAGTACCAATAACTGAAGTTCTTTAAGTTAGTTTTTGGGTTGGCATGAAGGAAGAGCACATCTTCCCCACATGGTGGCTCGACGCAGAGTGGTTTTGTATGGTGAGCTTAGCTCACAGCTCCCAGTGCATTCTGCTCCTTTTGGGTATACATTGCCTCTGAAAATTACATCTGGAAAGAATTTCTATTGCTAGAGAAAGAAGCTTTCTGGATGACATCAGAGAAGTCCTTTCACACACACACACCCCAGCTGAGGAAATAAAGTGCTCAGAAGTGTTGCTGAATTCACTTCCAACTGCAGTGGAAATAAAGCTTATGCACTGCACTAACCTGTACTTTGGGGCACAGATCTTTCTACAGAACAGAGGGCCACTCATTTGAAAAAAATCATAGGGATTTTTCCCCATTATCTGAGGATAAATTCCTGCTAACCTTATCGAAGCTCACTGCTCTGGGTCTGCCTCACTGGCACAAATGATTAGATAGTGGTATTTTTGGGTGCAGATTTTTGACAATGAATTCATGTTCAAGTGGAGCCTCTTTTGTCTGCCAATTTTTAAATTGTATTTAAATTTAAGTCTTTAGCAGCTCATTACAGTTATTCATTATCCCCAAATGCACCTGTTTGAGGATGAAAGATTACATCTCAATCTTCATGAAGAAATAAGCAAATCTGTTTATACTGAATATGGACAAATTATTACAGCTGGTCAGATTCTTACCTATGAAAAATTTACTTCCAGAATGTCTCTCATCCTTTCTGCCTCCTAAGGAAAAAATCCAAGCAAGGGTTTTGAATTTTTGTTAATGATTCACTATTCATAACTGATCAGTGAACAAATTATGCAAATACACTTTGCAAATTGCTCACTTTAACTATTAGTTGGGATTATATCTGGGTATTATCTTCCCATGGGAAGCAGAGGTGTTAACATTTGGATTATTGATATATAATCATGGGAATATAATGCATATCAAATGTTAAATACCCAGACAGATACAGAAATCATTTGCAGTACACTTGCTCACACTGAATTGCACCTTAATGAAGTTCTAGTTGACATTAATAAGTTACAAGTTAAGATGAATGAGTATAAATTGCAAGCTAACTAGCTGATAGTTGAACATATTATTCTTTGAGACCAGTTAACCCGCAGGCCTCATATTCCTAAATATCTACATTTACTATACCTCAAGGAAATATCTCTTTGCATGATGGAATTTAAAAGAAAAAGAGTGTTTCTCCCCCACTGACAGAGCAATACAATGAAAACATATTGGCCTCTATGTGAGTTTGGAAGGGAACCTTTGGCCAGTGACATGCAGTGCATTTGTTGTTTTGTGACCATTGGCTTCTGGTGAGGGAAAAAAATGTTGGAGGATCCTTGTAGGGGTTGGAGGGTGAGTATTCATTCGTTCTTTCGTGATTTAAATGTTTATGGGCAAAGCTCTTGTATAAATATTTTTTCAGATATATTGTAAACTATTAGTTGTAAAAATTATATTAGTAGAAGAAAGCCAATCGTATTTAAAAATTGCACATCTGAAAATAGTTGTGATAAATAGTTGTCAGAAGTGGCATTTTTACTGAAAGGCAGAGCCCTGAGGAGCTGATAATCTGCAAAATCAGAATGTGTCATTCAGACCAATTTGAGTAACAGGCGCAAGGATTGATAATCTTTTTGGTTCAAAAGGGGAAGATTATTCTAGATATATGTAGTTTGCAAAGTTACCGGCCAGAAGTTCATCAGATTGCACATAAGGGAGAAATGCACAGAGTCATTTGAGAAATAAAAATGGATTGATTTATTAATTCAATGTTCTCCTCCACAAGGGACAGTTTTTAGGCCACTGGATCTCCTTTCATTGTATGAGAAACAGTTATTGCTCATGATCAAGTAATATGCCACTAACAGAGGTAAAAAGGAGTTACTGGAATGATGAGACTGGGTGTCTTATTCAGAGATCTGTAATTTATTACTGCCCTTCTATCATTTAAACTCTTGGCTTACTATAGCATGCTCCTGTGCAGGGCATTACTCAGAAGTTAGATTATTATGAAAGGATATTTTAATGATAGCATACATGTCTTTTACAACAGTATATCTCCTAATTTTATTTACTTGCTTCAGTGGCCTCCGCTGTGTGAAACAAAGATACTTAGTCAAAATGGTGTGTGTACCTGAGGTTAGTGGTCTGTGGATCATATCCCATTCCAAAGAATTTACTAGTAGAAGATCAAAAAGCCCACAAGCAAATGCTTAAAGTTCATCTGTCGCCGTTAATGTTACCAGGGTTTCACCCAGTTAAGAAAGTGACTAATATGGACAGCCAACAAATTACTATAATTGAAAAGTATCATCCATGGGAGACAAAGCCAAACAAGGACATCACATCCTCTGGAGAGACACAAACAACCTGGAAAGGTGCCTGAGATCTTTGTCTCAGAAAGAGCTGATGGAAGTTCTAAAGAGCAGAACAGGACCCTAAAGGTTTTGTAGCCCAGTAATGATATATTTTAAGTTAAAGAAAAGCAAAACAAATATAGCTCCTTTTGCAAATGTTTGTTTTTGATGTTAGAAAGCAGTGAGACCAATTAAAATCTGTTCCCCTGCTAATATCAGAGATGGCAATTAATAACCTAAGAACATGAATATGACCCAAAATAGTTTGTTCCTAGAGCCATATGCTTGAATCTGTGTACCCTTAGTGCTATTGTAATTCCAGAAAAAATCACTTTAGAATAAACAAACAAATGTATAAAATGTAAAAACTGAATTTGCCAAAACAGTTGTTTCATGTGGCGGTGATATGGAGTATCTCTAAGAGCTGAAAAATAAGATCTGAACAAACTACTTTTAAATGCATACCAAGAATCTCTCTGTATTGTTGTACTTTTTAATTAGATGAAAATAAATGAATTGAAAAGATGAAAGGGACTCATGTACCATCTCACTTCAAAGGGCAGCTCCACTCTTGAGGAGTGTTAAAAAAAAAAAGGGGGAATAAAAGAAAAGCAGCTTATTCAAGAAATAAGAATTCTCTGTGGATTTGGTTTTTCTTTTACCTGCTTTAGAAACTCAGGAATTACTTCTGTTCATTTGACCTAAATGGAGTCATTACCCTGGTGTAAAGCAGAGTGGCAGCTGGCTGACAGTGATGTTTCCCCCAGCCTCCTTCACTGCACTATGCATTGACTCAGCAGTGTTCTCAAATGAGCAGGATTATTTTTGACCTTGTGATGGGCTCTGTTCTGGATGGCAATTGCACATGTGCAAATGTTCCTTAGCTGCCTCCCAAGATNTAATAGCAGAGAAATAACTTCAACGTGGTGGGACAGCTGACATGAGTGGAGGATTGAGATAGATGGTTATAGGCTCTTTCAGAAAGACAGGCAAGGAAGAAGAGAAGGAGTCACACTCTAAAGAGAACCTTGAATGTGTAGAAGTCAACTACAGTGATTGTGGAAGCCCTAACTAATGACTCTGATTCAAGATGAGAGGTGTCATCTCCAAGGAGGATCTTAACAGTAGGCATCTGCTACTGACCTCCAAAGCAAGATGGTAAGGCCAACAAAGCAATATTTGTGTAACTTAAGCAAGCTTCAAATCAACAGAATGCATGACTTGAACTACCCAAATACTTATTGGAAGAACAGTTCAGCAGCTCACATACAATCTATCAAATATCTGGAATGTGTGAAGAATTGCTTCCTCATACATATGTAAGATATGTCAGCCAGGAATGAGGCACTGCTGGATTTGCTACACACAAACTGAGAAAACACACTTTGCAATATCTCAGTTAGCGATAGCTTTGGCTGAAGGTGAGTAGTCAGACAATAGGTTTAGATTTTAAAAGGGAAAACTTACCACCATCTTCCAGTATTTAAAGGGTGGCTACAAAGATGAAGACTGCCTTTTTACAAGGAGTCACATGGAAAAGATGATGGGTAATGGATACAAGTTAAGCCCGGGAAGATTCTGGTTTGACACAAGAGGAAAATATTTTGCAATGACAGCAATCAGCCACTGGAATAATCTCCCCAGGTAAGTGGTGGATTCCCCAACAGTGCACACTTTAAAGATTCAGGTGGACAGGGTGTTGGGCCATCTTGTCTAGACTATGGTTTTGCCAAGAAAGGTTGAACCAGATGAATCTTGAGGTTCCCTCCAACCTGTACATTGGCTCTGTGTCTGGATTTACTTTACCTGAAAAAAATGAATTGAAAAAAAAACAAAAAACCCCACCCAAACAACTGAATCAGTCATCTGCCTGCTAATCAATTCAGCCTTCCTGGAATCCACCAGCAG
Source organism: Scytalopus superciliaris (assembly GCA_013400415.1). NCBI lineage: Eukaryota > Metazoa > Chordata > Aves > Passeriformes > Rhinocryptidae > Scytalopus > Scytalopus superciliaris. Next base: position 234,075 of record VXBX01006986.1, read on the forward strand.
TCATTCCCACCCAAAATACCAAATATGGTATAGCCTTATGTACTTTCCATACACAGAATAGTTTATGTTATGCAAGGTATTTCACCACCGCAGCATTGGTTGACTGGTCTTGAGGGTCTTTCTGGACTCCAGGGTAATGTTTTTGCCTTCCACCAAATTTTGCTCTAAGTCCTCTCTTTAAACTTGAGTTGTTTTTACAGACCTTCAAAACTTTATTTCCAGTCACATCTGTCCAGGTCAGGATTCTTGTCATCATATTTCCATGTGAAGGTGACCTGGCTAAGGAGAAGATGAATTGAAACTGNAGCAAGATGGTAAGGCCAACAAAGCAATATTTGTGTAACTTAAGCAAGCTTCAAATCAACAGAATGCATGACTTGAACTACCCAAATACTTATTGGAAGAACAGTTCAGCAGCTCACATACAATCTATCAAATATCTGGAATGTGTGAAGAATTGCTTCCTCATACATATGTAAGATATGTCAGCCAGGAATGAGGCACTGCTGGATTTGCTACACACAAACTGAGAAAACACACTTTGCAATATCTCAGTTAGCGATAGCTTTGGCTGAAGGTGAGTAGTCAGACAATAGGTTTAGATTTTAAAAGGGAAAACTTACCACCATCTTCCAGTATTTAAAGGGTGGCTACAAAGATGAAGACTGCCTTTTTACAAGGAGTCACATGGAAAAGATGATGGGTAATGGATACAAGTTAAGCCCGGGAAGATTCTGGTTTGACACAAGAGGAAAATATTTTGCAATGACAGCAATCAGCCACTGGAATAATCTCCCCAGGTAAGTGGTGGATTCCCCAACAGTGCACACTTTAAAGATTCAGGTGGACAGGGTGTTGGGCCATCTTGTCTAGACTATGGTTTTGCCAAGAAAGGTTGAACCAGATGATTCTTGAGGTTCCCTCCAACCTGTACATTGGCTCTGTGTCTGGATTTACTTTACCTGAAAAAAATGAATTGAAAAAAAAACAAAAAACCCCACCCAAACAACTGAATCAGTCATCTGCCTGCTAATCAATTCAGCCTTCCTGGAATCCACCAGCAGTCATTCCCACCCAAAATACCAAATATGGTATAGCCTTATGTACTTTCCATACACAGAATAGTTTATGTTATGCAAGGTATTTCACCACCGCAGCATTGGTTGACTGGTCTTGAGGGTCTTTCTGGACTCCAGGGTAATGTTTTTGCCTTCCACCAAATTTTGCTCTAAGTCCTCTCTTTAAACTTGAGTTGTTTTTACAGACCTTCAAAACTTTATTTCCAGTCACATCTGTCCAGGTCAGGATTCTTGTCATCATATTTCCATGTGAAGGTGACCTGGCTAAGGAGAAGATGAATTGAAACTGCCAAAGATGTCACAGGTTTCCTTTTGTGTTTCAGATACCCTGAAGCGTGAGATGGTGACTTTAGCATTTGTATGCAGAAGTCTAACAGAGAAATGTCGCAACAGCCAGTTGAACAGGGATTCAAGGAAAGACTAGCCTGCCTATCTCCATCCCTAGGAAGATTCTAAAGGCTCTATAAAGCAATAGTTTTCTCTCATGACTCAAGAATCTTTGCTTCTAGAAGCAGAAGTCTTGTGTGACTTGGAATAGGAGAGGAGCTCAGCTTCATAACTCCTTCATAGATGTTAGGCAGGCTGCTCAGTTTTTTATTATGCCACGAGTTGTTTAACCGGTTTGTCAGATAGCAATTTGATGTGAAATGCTATTAACATTTCACAAACACAATCAGCTAAGCAATTGAGCTCATCCCAGATGTGATTAAGTGAGATCAATTATAATAAGATCTAGATAAGATTTTAGGTAAGCTTCTTGTTTCTTGAGTTGGTATTCTGCAGTATTAGCTTTTGTAAGTATCCTTTATACATCATCAGCTGTAAAACCTTGATTACTTCAGGAAATGGCTTCTAGACGAGCATTCAAATGAACTTTATCCTAAATTGATTAGTCTAACACTGAAACTGCCATTGAGTGAGGAAACAGTTTATTTGAAGCATCAGTTGCACCAAACAGAAAAGTAGCCATTGAAGCCAATGTTTTGCAGCACAAGAAGCATGTCTGCTCCCAGTCTTAAACACAGTTAAATATTCTGAGAGAGAGCTCTTTGTGTCCCAAGAAGGGAACAGCTGCCCTTCACAGCATCATGTTTTGCCATGGCACTATTCCTGTAACACTTAAGGCTTAATTTCCTAAATATCAGAATTTATAGATGATTCCTGAAAATTTGACATCGGGGAAGATATATGTGAGAGTCAAGTGCACTGGAAGCAGTGTAAATATATATGTATAGGAGTAGCAAAATATTCATACTTCATTTGTCGGAAACGGAAAGCTGGTAATATTGAAATGGAGGGAGTCATATGAACAAACAAAATACAAGAGAGGAATGCTGCAAAATAGTCCATGTCTAAGCTGTAGAGAGACTTGCCTATATCTTTGAGCAAATATTTTTGGCATCATTTTAATTTCTTTTATGGCTTCTTGTTCTTGCAATGCAGCTCCCAGGAGGCAATTTTTTTGTGATAGAGAAAGAATAAATAACATGGGTCTGCCACAACAGTTGTGCTATTCTGGAGCATAAGGTTGGATCAAAACCCCACAACTGTGTTTGCTTTCTTTTCTGTTTTTTCTTTTTTCTTCAAATGGAAAGCGATCCCTAAGCTCTGAGCTATTTCCATAAAAACCTGTAAGATCTCAGAAGAGTGGCATGGTTCATGCATCTCTCCTGTAGTTGTCTTCTTAGTTAATAATCATATCTAATGAACAGAAAGACAATTTTTGCCTCCCCTTATACTATAGATAAGATACGGAGGTCTTTGATGATCTAGGCTGGCACCTTTGTTGCCCTTTTAAGAGCTTTTCTACTGTGATAAAGATAAGTTTGTTGAGGATTGTGCAGTCTTCTTGATGGGGTCAGTGCTAGTGCCTCTGCTCTGGTCTAGTTCCCAGTGTTTTATTTGCTTTGCTGGCCATTGTTGAGTAACTGAGCAGGACAGGTCAAATCCCCTTCACGATTCTCTCTGTAATCTCTCCTGGTCAGACATGTGGGACCACTGTGACATTTCCTTGCAGCCAGTGCAAGTTTTGAATGTTTTTCTGTATTTAGTTCCAAAAAAGCTGTTAGTCTCTGCCTTATCTCTTCTTCCTCCTCCTCCCAAATTTTTTATGGCTTTTTGGATAAAGCAATTCTTCTCTCAGATACTGGTCCACAGGTCTCTGTGAAAATATTTGTGGTGTTAGGTCTCTTTCAAGTCACAAGTCACTCTCTTTGAAGAACATATTTTTGCTTCACGGGACACTAGAAGACTGGAAGTCTAAGGGAAGAGTTCCCACTCTTCAAGTTAGATTCACTGAATATAAAACAGTAACTCTTAAAATAAAGTGTCTACCATAACTGTATGTTTTGTTTACTGTGCCCATTTATTCCATTCTTCAGGTTTGAAGATGGCACGGTCTCTTTTCTTGATATCATTGCTCTGAAACATGGATTTGATGTTCTGGAAAAACTCACAGGTCAGTTAACATAACTCTAATATGAAGTTCCAGATTTATACTCAGGGTACAAGTCTGATCTATTTCTTATGACTGTAGCTTAATTTCCATTTCTAGTTTTACTATCCATGTTCATTATTATGAAGAAGATACTTCAGTGTAACTGGTTAATTAACATATTCCATATTGGATTATTCCAGCCTGGTTTGGAAAAAAGAAAAAAGGTATCCAGACTGTTCTGGCTATGCAAGACTTGAGTACATCCAGCACTTCTAGTCTGCATCACACCCAGAAAGATGCAATAGAAAAGTAACACTAGAAAGTAGCTGAGTGGCTTGCACTGTTTGAGTATTTTTGAAGCCCTTAACATAGAGCTAACAGGCCTAACTAAAACTTTAAGCTGATCTTCAGGCCAGAACCTGTATGTGAAGAGTGACACTCATATGCCTTGTTTACTCCAGGATAGCCTGTTGCTTGTCTGGCTCAGCACTCCAAATGCACAGACAGGCTGTTTGCTGCCATGGGTCAGTGATTCTCCTGAAAAGGGCAGGACATGACATCTGGCCAGGGAAGCTTGCACCACAGGCTGTGCAGCAAGCTTGCACCCTGGCATGTTTCCACATGTGGAATGTGCCAGGTTAACAATGCGTGGTTCTGAATGGGTTTTATACTCAGGTATGGGCACACTTAATGTGTGATGTCTGAATCTCCCTTCTCCAGTGCACTCTTTGATTTCCTATATAAAGGTATAAAGTACATCATGATGTAAAAGAGGCCTGAGTCCAGAGAGACACTATGTACTTTTCAGGTTAGTACAGTTTCAGCTGGTGTCTGTGGTTTATTGTCATGATTTATCTGAAGGATGCTAGTTTCTTCTTCCTTACAGTGCAAGAATTCTTGTCCCATTCATGTGGAAATCAGAATCAGTTTTTATCCACTTCAGTAGAAGTTTAACTGAACCCCAACAAGTAAGAATGTTGCTCTGCATGGAGACCAGGGATCAGAAACCAGCCTTTAGGATATGTTCTTGTAGTATAGAATGCTTCTGAAAAATGTGCAATTTTAAACAAAAATTCCCTTGTGAGGAGGGCTTTGGTTTAATGTGTAGGAGCATTGCCTGCCATAAACATGAGAGTAGATGATAGCATCTCTTCTATTGCATTTCTCATCCATCTAAACCTCCTATTGGTACCTAGTTCAACTAAAAAATTGCAAAATTTCTTAATATGAGATTCAGGGGAACACTTAGCACTAAACCTGAATAAAGTGAGTATCAGCGGATGACAGGGTAGAAGACAGGTAAGAATAAATAGTATGTTGAGACCTTTCAGTTGCCAAAAATGTGAATTTGGCTTCAAATTTTCATAGTCATAATCCTTTCATAAAGTATTGAAAACATAAGTTTAGCAATATTTCTGTTTTCAATTTAAAAGAAGTTTTTGTCTCACCATGCTAAAATGTAGAAAGATAAGAAAAATTTAGACTGAAAGAGCAAACAAAAAGAAACCTATATGAAGGAGAAATTTGAAAAAAATAAATAAAAAATTGTTTGCAAATACTGGAATTTTAAAACTTCTTCACTGCTGGTGTACTTTTGTTGGTCAAATTCTGGAGTGCCACACTGAGAAGCAGAAGTGCCAGCCCTGCCTCTTTACAGCTACAAGAGACAATAGTAACTTACAGAAATCCAAAGTGGAAGAAAAAAAATTGAATCTCTAAAGGATTTTAATCACCACATGATCCAAGAGTTTCCCACAATGTCAGGCTAGTCCCAGACCATTATCCATGACCTAAGATGAGTTAAGCTTGTGTTCCAGATAAGTAGAAACTTTCAACATCTTCATGCTAAAACTTACATGATTATGCTTACATGTATGTGCATGCAAGTACAAACATTTCTATGTGATGTGTTTTTGTTAATTAGAATTTAAGCATACAGAAGGGGAGTCAAACAAGGCACACAAAGGCGGTAATAGAATGTGGCCTGACTATGGACATGTTTGAGGTTTTCCACCATAAAACACATTTTGTGTGCCCACTTTTCAAAGCTTATGTGAAGGGTGTGTGATGGGTTGTTTTTTTGTAGGCCTTCCTTGGTAACCAGGGTCAAGATCTAGGAAGTATTCCATCCCATCTCTTTACGTAATCAGGTGTATATAAACCGAAGGAGGAGGTGTTCTCTCGCCTTTTTTGCTTCTTTTCCTTCTCGGGCTCGCACGCTGACGAGCTCCCGGTGTTTGGGCCTGGCTTATCTGTGTTCAGCGAGGCCTGCTCTGGGGGTTGTTTTGCCTGGGCCGGCAGCGAAGGTTAAGAATCTGCCTTTCTAAGGAAAGTACTGAATTTACTATTGTATTTGTTATTTACTGAGTTAATTTCTGAATTTAGATTGTATATATATATATTTGTTTTGGTTTTTTTTTT
>VXBX01006986.1:240306-270697 GCA_013400415.1 Scytalopus superciliaris
TTTGGATCAACTCTTTCTCAGATTATGTACTAACAATTCTCTTAGTGATGAAAGCCATGGGTATGCTATTTGAAACTGGGAAGAGAGTGTTTTATGGCTCTCCTTCTTGTAAGGAAAGTCAAACCCCAGAATATGAAACCTCGAAAGAATTCACTGGAATTTTGGAAAGGTACTTGGAAGGACCAGTCTCTGAGTGGCAAGGAGTATGGGAAAAGTTTGGTAAATTTGTAGGCCTTGTGGCACCTCCCAGCTACTGGGATTTCACACCAGAACAAGTGTTTAATCCTGTTGAGGTGACCCACCGTCTGCTAGAAGGGTGTTTTCTATATGAAGATCCAAATATGCGATCCTTTGCTTTAAACTGGGGCCTGGCTAGCGCTTATCGAATTGCAGTAGACCATTTTCAAAAAGTTATGGCTGAGACAGTAAAACAAACTACACCTCCAGCGACACAAACTAAACCATCAGTGACTTCACCTAAACCACCACCAGCACCTAAAACCGCACCAGGGTGGCTGCAGTGCTGCAGCTTTCTCAGCCCTGCCAAGTCTATGTGGGCTGTTCTGTGCTGGCTCTGAGATCAAGGCTTCAGGGGCCCTGCCATGTATCACCATAGCCTACAAGGTGGTATGTGCTCTCCAAGGCAGTTTATTTGCCTTTTGAGATGTTTAGCTCTTTAATTTGTATAGGCACTGAATATATCTGTGTCCAGCACGACTGATGAAACAAGAAGTTCAGGGCTTTGCAGTTGCCATTTTCCTCTCACCATCCTTTCCCCCTGTGAACATCATTGAGAACATGGACTTTTCCAGGTTATTTAATTTCTGTCAAAGGCCCACTGTTCCTTTTGAACAGATATTATTAGCATTTTTGTGTGTACAGCAAAGCTGTTGCATGCTGTAGAAGCACTTCATAATCCAGAAGGACTGCATATTTGTTTTAAGCCTCTTTATAAATATTTCTTCCACTTCAACTGTCAGAGTTTTCAGTGATAAAATGTACTGTCAAATGTGAATCACTTCTGAATCTCACTTTGCTGTAACTACTGGAACACTTGCTTTGCACTCCCCCAACACAAACAGTTATTTCAATCTGAGTTGGAAATAGCCTGGAGTAGAAACAAGCAAAATAAACAAAGTATTGGTGTTATTAATTCTGTCCTATTGTATAATAAAAGCACTACTCAAGTTCTTTTTGATATGCTGTAGCTGGATTATACCACTGTAATTATTGAAGATGGGGAGGGAGATCACTAACAGAAGGTAACTCAGAGTTTCAGTGTTAGGCAGTGTTGTGAAACATACAGATCTTTTCTGAGTCAAATATCATATAACTTAATCCTTGACCTGTCTCAGCTTTCATTTAACAATAAGACGTATTTCATGCCAGACTTGCATCATGATGTGTGTGTGTATTTAAACCATTTTCAGAGGTCTTGCATCTATATGATTTTTGAACGTAACCTTAGTTGGTATGTAATTTTATGAGAAAATTTTCATCTGTTTTAAAAATCAAACTAAGGCATATAAATTTTGTTTAATTGTTGTAAGGTGCACTTTAATTATAATGTCTGTTCAGGGAACATTCTCTTCAGAAGGAAATATAGTATATATTGAAAGGAATTTTAAAATGCAGACTAAGTCTCCTAAGGATGATGAATTGAAAGATGCTTGATTGGTTGTTGGAGAGTAAAGGTTGTGTTGGCTTTCATAAAAGCAATTGTACCACACAACAGACAAAGCAAAACACAGTGCAGGATGTTAAATGGTGACACTAACTTTGTTTTTTAACTTGGTCTTTGGAACTTTTGTTGTGTTTTGCTGTGTAATATTTTTTACTGTCCTCTGCTACATCAAAGACTGGTTGCAGTCAGTTGATAGGATGTTTAGCAGACTGCATTTAGTGATACTACACAGATTCTCTTGTCTATTGTCTTTAAAATACTTAGGGTTATGAAAGTCATCCAGCTTAGGGGCAGAAAAAAAGTTCTCCTAAATAGGATTGGCAGGGATTACTGGGATTTCTTCTGTGTGGAGTTTGCGACTTCACCCTACCGTTGTCTGGGCATGTCACCTAAACTTGGACCATGGGTGTGATGCTTGTGTATTTTACTGCTTTCATCCTTAGTGCTGCTTTCACTCATAATTTTAATGGATTTGGGGCTTTTATTTTAAAAGTCATAAGATTAAAGATGATACTTATGCATGTGTTCTGGCATGTGATATACAGGTGTGTTCAAAGTGGATGCTCCATTTTGGCTAATGTTTAAGAAATTCTTCATTTTGGGGCAAAGTCTTCCCTTGCTTTAAGAGAGAAGGAATTGTTGATGCTTCCTCTGTATCAGCCATTTACCACAAGATAAACTAGAGTGTAAAAGAAACCTGGGCAATACTAATAGCACTCATATCCTCACCACACTGCCTGTAATTAACACCTTCTTTAACTGTACTTGAGATTATGTGCTGGGGGGTGCATTCTGAGAAAAAGTGTTTGATGAGTTTACAGCAGTGAGAAGATGCTCCATCCACATTCTAAACAGGAAAATATGAATACACTAAGGAAAAGGCATTTTAATTTCTGGCATCAGAAAGAAATGTTTGACTTCTAAATGTGAAGGGAGTGCATAAGAGCTTCAAATTCAAAGGTATTCTGATTCCCAGATAATGACACTACTGGTATGCCAAAAGACAAAATTCTCCTTTCATCAATAGTGAGGTGAACTGTCTCTGGTTTTAAATTTCTGTGCCAAGATGAACTTGGTTTAGAGAACAAACAAGGACATTATTTACTTACAGCTTAGCAGCTCTTGCTGTTAGCATGTTATGTCAGTCCAGGTTTTCCCAGCTTTCTTTTGTGACTCGACTAATGCAAACTAGGTATCATTAGTACCCTTGAAAGCAAAGCAGAACAGCTAAAGCATGATTTGAGAAGCTTTGAAAGAGTGAGTTGCCAGAAGAAATCCTGCCAAGGCTGCCTTTAAAGAGTTTAATCTGTGTACAAGGTTTCTTTCTGAAAACTGGTTTTATGTTTTAAGTTTTTCAATAGTCATTTGCTAATATTGATGTAGATTGCATTCATAAACTACATAATCTGTGAAAAGACCAAAAATGTCCTTCCTCAGACATGTAGACATAACCCAGAAAGAGGTAGTACTGCACATTAATGTTTTGAGTGGGTTTTTTTACATAATATAGCTAGACACAAAACATGCTTCACAGCAAATAAAAGAAGGGCAAGATGTCTTTATTATAAACTGAACTGATGAAGAAAAAGTGCAGCACAGCTAATAGAAAATATGCCCATGACAAGAGATAATTGTTCTGTGTTCAGACACAAGTTAACAAGACTTCTGCGGTGAAGGCATTTAGAGGCATCCAGTGTTATTACAGGGTTGATTTGCAGCAGGATCCTCGCAATGCTTGGGAGACTTTTGGAAAGAGGAAGAGCTGGGGCAGCTAGTAACTGAGGAATCTGTGCAAGTGCTCTTGAATTGGTTGTGGTTTGCTGAGGCAAGAAACAGCAGGGAGTATCAGTGTCTAACATTGACAAGACTTTTACTTGTCCAGTGGTAACTGAGTTCTTGAGGTCTGCAGCTACTGAGAATTTCTCATTTTGCAGAGCAGTGTACATTGCAGGTCCCAAGTATTACAAACTACAAGGAGAAACTTGAGATAATTTTGTTTTGGGGAGCCTTATATGTTTTCCCATGAAAGAATGCTGGAGTCACTGATCTCATTTTTTCACCAAGGAAGACAATCCCATCCTGCTGGCAGCAGAAGAGTCTCCTGTATGCAAGTTAGTGTGTCCTGTGCCTGCCTTTCCTCTTTCATGCTTCTTTATGTGTCTAGTTTTATCCCTAGATGAAGATATTAGACAAAAGTATTGTGTGTCCTAGTAGTTACAGGTCCATATTGTAGATCAGTAATTACTTCTGAAGTTATTGGAACCTACAATAATTAAGATCGCAGCTTGTGGTTTGCTTTTTCATATAACTGTTGGTTAAATCATTACAGAAAAAAATGCCAAAACAACACACAAGGCAACCAACTAGATACGGGAAAGATATAGAAAGAGCAGCATTTGCACAGGAAATATGACAGCTGCTGAACATGTTAGTATCCTCAGCTATATTGTTTTGTGGGTCATTGTGTTTACTTTACTAAAGCTGGCAGAAACGCCAAAAAGACAATGAATTTATATGAACTGTTGTTCTGTACCCTGAGGAACAGTAAACTGCATTCCTACACTGGTTGTTCCCAAATACGGACATTAAGACAGGAGTATGGTCATTAGTTGAACATCCTTGTCTGTTTTACTTGATGTTTATTACATCATATAGGTACTAAGCTATTAGATACTAATAAGGGGAACAGGGAATTAAGTAACTGAATATATTTTCAGATCTGCCTTTAGTCTCTGGATGGGATTTACCTTATGTTGCTGTCAACACCTATGGTTAGGTACCATCTAGATCCCCAGTGAAATCGGAGGAACAGACAGTAACTTCGCCAGTTTGATCTCTGAATTTTTTGAAATTTAGGATGAGAGGAGTTGCAGCCAGCAATAGCAGTTCTTCTCATTGTCTATCAAAGGAGCTTAGATGATTAGCTTAGTGTGGTATAAAACATTTCTTTACTTTTACATAATTTTCCTGCTAATGATCCCTTTGGGATTAGAAAGCTGAGGTGTCAGATTAGTTAAGGTAGAAATAGAGGTTTGGGATTTTTTGCTTCTCTTAGATCTGCAGCTTGTTTTGAGCAGGGCAGGTTCTACATTTCCTGTGGCTGAAATACACCAGTAAAGCAGAACAGGGAATGCACTGGAAGAACCCTGAGGAGCATGAAGTGAGGTTTTCTATTTGTGAAATTTTTATCTGTCCATTACTCTAGGAGTAATTTCTGAATTGTAACATGTATTTCATGCTTCAAATCCAAGTTTATTGAGGCAGATGTTGGTTTCTCTGACAAGGAAAGGCTCACAGTCTGACAACAAACTATCTCACAAAGGAAAAAAAAAAAAAAGTCTGTCTCCAGGGTGAGAATGTCCCTGTTATGGTAAAAGAGTCAAAAAGATGTCTTATAGAAAGAGTGTGTATGTACAAATGATTTCAGAAGTCTGTCATGGTTTTCATATTCAACTGACTGGTTACAACAGATTAGGAGGAAAGAAAGCTCAGTTGGTTCTTTTGCACCAAAAGAAACAGTTGTTGAAACTTTTGTTAATTTATTACAAAAGACATGCTCAACTGAGAACACATTTGCTAATGGCTGTAGATGAAATTAAAAAAATTACATGGTCAGTATTACAAAATGAGCAAGTAGGTGAGGCAGTCTTGTGCAACTGCCTGAAAGTACAGCCAAGCACAATATGTCTGGAAGGCAAGTTTCAATTAGTGGACAGGGGCTACCTTTTTTACTGCAGATATAGGATCTGTTTCCAGTTCTGCCAAAGGAAACATGGTGAAATCCATCACTTTCAATAAGTAAAATGGGAGAAACTGTTGTAACCTCCATTGAGAAAGAATGGCTGTAAGACCAAGTCTTCATTAAAGGCCATAGGAATATTAACAGCAGTCAAGAGTAATGAATCTCAGATCCATTGGTTCCTACACCAATGCAGCATTGCCTATACATGACCAAGGAGTATTTTGAAGAAGTACTTCCTGTCTGTAATACCTTTCTCCCAAGATCATTTTCTGTGTCAAATATAGTTAGGATCTGAAGGAATTGTCATTTTCACTATAAAGTTGTCATTATCATTGCTAAGAGGTAAAGTCCTGTGAGATCATATTTTTCAAAGGAGAACAGAAGTGAGGGCTTTTAGACTTGGGTGCAAACCTTTCAAAGAGTTTTTGATGCCTAAATTGATTGATTGGATTAGGCACCTTGTTATTCTTAGAATACCCTTTTAAAATGGAAATAAAACAAAAATCTTGTTCAGGTGTATTCTTAAAACCTATATAAGAAATATTCAAGAATTGTCTTTATATAGTTCTAGCTAAAACCAGAACTGAAAGGGAAATGGCAAATAAAATTAGATTTAAATTAATTCCATTATGTTTTAAACAGTGTGATGTACTGATTTATTTTTTTTTGCCACATCTTGATATACTAACAAGGAAATAAAATGTTACTTTATGGATACTAATTTCCTTTAGTGATAGGTGAACAGCTTTCTTTATTAACATGCACCTGGAAAATGAACCTTGACAGGCTGGTGAAATAAATTTAGTTTTATGAAAAGTTAGAGCATACTGTGATTAGAGAAGGGATCAGCATTTTGCCATTGTGGAGAAGGTCTGGCTGGCATTAGGGGTACACATTTCAGCCTTCCCTCAGCAGGTCTCAGGGTCCCATTCTAGTGTGTGCTGGCTAGCACAGCAAGGATTACCTTATTTCATTTATTACATTTTTAATTTCCTAGCTAACTGGATCCAGCTGTTTCAGCCCTTCATGCAACACAGAGATTTTATGCTAAATCCAAAGGGGCTAAATTAAAGCGAAATGAAATTTGCATATTGTGTAAAACTCTACTTGTTCGGCAGATCCAGATTATATGGTGCTAATCACAAACACTAGATAGAGTAAATCCTCTTGATGTCACCCTGGGGTTAAGTCAAATGATTTACTCTCTTTGACACATACCCATGAAATATGTAATCAAGTCTGTTTGACGTCCTCTCCTAATTACGTGTGTGTATTTTAAGCAGATGCTTTTCCAGCTGATCTGTGCCTTTTGAGATTTTTTTTTCATTATTAATCAGAAAATCATGCTGTATGTTAACAGCAAGTGCCAATTATGAGAAACTAATATTAGTTTCTTCTCTTAGAAGCTGTGCTTTTGCAAATAAGACCACTGCCAAATAACATATAGATGTAAAGAAAATATAAGAACATCTGAATGTTATCCATCAGGGGCATAATTATTCACCCATGTACTGCAATATTTCAGCCTAAAATTAAAATTTATTTTTCCACATAATAATGATCTTTTAGTTTGATGCAAAATATTTAGTAAAGAAGAAGTAGGAATGGACTGCTTGTTTTCACAAAAGCTAGAATTTAAATGATAAAAATATTTTTCCCCCAGACTCTATATTCATAACTTCTGCCAAGAATATTAATACATAATCTTAGCCTTTCTCAAATTCTTCTTACTCAGTGAGATAATATCAGGAGACAAAATTAATATTTAATTAAGTTGGGACTCTGAGTTTTAAGTAAAGGCTGTTTTTATTGTGCCTATATAAGAATAGTCCTCAGAAAGTGCTAGTGAGGCTAGTTGATTCTAACCCCTGCTCTTCAGCTGAAGGATGCAAACTACCACTCACATTTTGCTGAAGTTTCAAACTGCATCTTTTCCCTTCATTGTGTTTAGCAGAGACATCTGCTGGCAAATTGTTAACTGACATTCTCCTCCTTGGGTCCTACAGTGCCATTTCTTACATGTCTGGAGGGGAGACTTACTAATATAGAAATGACCACTTTGAAGCTTTTAGATGTGCTGCAGCATTAAATCTATTATTTATGGGAAGAAGCGTTAAGTTGTATATCAACAGATACAAAATCAATAAAGACTAAATAAAATTTTCCTATTTTCTCTGTAAGGTTACTTCCTGCTGAATGGCTGGGCTACTTTTAGCGGAAATGTGCTCAACAGAAAAGAGGATAAAGGAGTTTATAATCCACTATAGATGAACAGAACAAATTTAAAATCACATGATAATTGTCATTAGTCTCCATTGATTTTGATTCAGTCAATATAGAATGGAAAGAAAGAAATTGCAGGATATAACTGGAAGAACTATTCTGCCTACAGGGACTGTTTTCATGTCTAGTGCTTGCTCCACACTCACAGTTTATTTTTTCAATAAACACCTGCCTGAGCTGTCACCTTTGCTCAGTTGTTGATGGCTCTCAATAGGGCCATTCGAGGTGTGGTTTCAACTCATGTGTGCTGGCTGCTCTAGTTATAGTTTAAACACTTAGAGGTTGTCAGGGTGGAATGAGGCTCACACAAACAGAGACACCAGCAAGTCCCGCCTTCAGCTTAGGCCCTGAGGGAGCCCCTGGGAGTCCATCCAGCAGCCCTGCCCATTCTTCTTCAGTCCAGCCTTGCTGCCCTCCTGGGAGACACACATGTACCTTGGGATGGGCACAGCCTTGCAGAGGTGCAAAATCAGAACCAATTGCAGCTGACTGATTACATGCCCCCAGCAAAATGTCATTAAATATTTCAAAATTAGCCTTCACATTTTCTGGTAACCTGTGGATTCAAGACATTAACAAGCATCTCATCCATCCAGTTGAAGTGGGAATATTTTCCCACAATTGCTACTGGTAAAATATATTTTAAAAAGCATCTGTCTACTAATGGTTGTTTTTCAGGGGGCAGTTAAATCATTTTAAAAGGGATGAGCACCTCTTATAAGAGGCCTGCTATAACAGTGAAAATTTTCAGGTTAGCTTTATTCAAGTATAATGTCCCTATTCTCTAAACTAAATTTTCACTGAACCTACTTTGTATGTTTGTGTTCTACATTCTTAAAAGCATTCATTTTATGTTAGTCTAAGTTCATATGTATTTGTAATGGCCATTTCAGGTCTGTTATGCTTTCAGGACTGTGTCCACCTCAGCCTAATTCCAGCTTTGAGATCTCCACATCTGTTACCCATATCATATCCCCTATTCACCCGTTTTCATCCACGTCCTAATTTCCATGAAAGGGAAAATTTACTGGGCAAAGGATCTAAGCTGCTTTAATTGCAAATTCTATAATACTGCAATTGCAATTCTATAATAGCTAGGAAAATATTTTTCTAAGTTTTTCCTCTGCTTTTCCTTTCTCCATCCCTCCCTTCTCCTTTTATTCTTTTTTTTTCTTTAATTTTAAAGAAATCACATGTATTTTACATGTATTTTGTTAAACATCTTACAAATTGTTCTCTACCATACCGAGTTTAAAACAAAGGCTTGAAATTGGTTGGTTTAACTTGGTTGTTTCTTATGGTCTTTCGGCATGGCATGTTGTCTCATGTTCAGTCTAAAATTTCTGGTTTATTACTGTTTTGACCAAGAATTACTACTTTTTGTATATTATTCACATTATTAACTGAAACCCCAGGGCAGAAAAATTTCTGCCTGGTTTCTCCTTTAAAGTATAAACTTCCAAATGAGCTTGGACTTTGGCTACCTTCATGCTAAATGCTTTATAAGATTTTAAGGCAGTCATAACAATCAATTTATTTTCTAAGTGTTATGCTAATTTCAATTATAGTCTCACAAGTATCAACACAAAAAAAAAAAAAAAGAAACTGTGCTGAGCAGGAAAAATTCTGCCATAAGATGGTATTTGAATAAAAGATACATTTAGCTTTATAAAATGAGGGTACAGAGATGTAATAAAAACTTCTTTGGTTATCCAGTCCATGGAAAAAAAATTGATACTATCTTAAAAGATAAAGGCTGAATGAACAGATTTCTAATTTCAGTAAAGTTTATCATTACTTGTACAAATCACAGAAATTTAGGGAAACAAGACAGCTTAACTATGTCAGTCAGAGGACTTTCACTGTTCAGAGTAGAGATGTTGGCAGAAGGTCTACTCAGTTGTGTGTAGTTATTCCACCAAGCAAACTAGGCTGATCTATTGTCACAGGAGCTGGTGTAAACCCTCTTGATGTTAGGACTTCAACACCATAACCACATCAGCAAAACCTTTGAGGGAAAAAAGCTATTTGCTTCTGAGTGTCCAGCAGCACAGTTCAATATTTCAGTCATGATATTCAAGAGTTTGAACAGACTGCTCAGGAAAGTGGTGGAATCACTGTCTCTGGAGTGTTCAGAAGACTCTTAGATGTGCTGTTTAGGGACAGGGTTTAGCGATGGATTTGGCAGTGCTGCACTAATGGCTGGACTTGATCTTGGAGACGTTTTGCAACCTTAATGATTCTATGATTCTATGATATAAACTGTCATAGTTTATTTATGTTAGTGGAGACATGGTGGTTGATACTAACTGCCCCTAAATCTTTGTCCAAGATGATGGAGATGCTGTTTGGAAAGCTGCCATTTATGTGTGGGTTTTACAAATATCTTCAGAGTACAAGACCCCTAACAATTGAGCTAGTTTCACTCCTTGGATATGGTTAGTTCACACCCTAAAAGGACTTGATCCCAGAAATTAAAGGACAAGACTGACCGTCAGAATTATTGAGCTGGTTTTATTTATATAAGTTTTCATAAATTTTGGCAACATCCTACACTGATCCGATTTTCTTTTCATACTGTATAAAGAAAAATTGGAGGAAATTGATTCTAGATGAGTGAGCAGATTACAGGGTAGATTGGGCACTCACAGTTATGTTTGAGCCTGTTTTGAGAGGGAGGAGGAGGTCTGCCCTTTCATGTAATCACAAATATAATTTGTTTTCTTTCTTATGACTGACTGTATGTTAAGCAGTGAAACTCAGCTTCTAACTAGTAGAGAGCCTGGGCCTAAGTGTGAGTTACTTTCTTAAAGTATACCAGAAACTGTAAGGTGTGTAACTGAAAACAACAGACCAGTGCCTTTGCAAGGTGCTTCCAGGCACCTGGTTTTAATTTTTTACATTTATTTTTCCCTTTTTCCTCTTCACATTAGTGACAATTTGGTTGGGTTTTGGAAACTAGGATCATCTCTGTTTGTGGAGGTGTCTTCAACTATTTTTTCAACCCAATTTCAGTTGGAACAAGTATAATTTCTTTCTTCTTCACTGTCTTTATTATCTGGTGTGAGAATATCTACTTTCTATTTTTATTTTGAGATAGATAAGATGATCTTTTAGAGGGATATGAAACTCAAGGTTTCACTTAGGCTCTGGTTTGCATGATCTGCTAATTCACTATCATCACTGATGATTAAGTGATTAAGAAGTTTCTGTTTCCAGACACCTACACCAGATCTTGGCCACAGATGATGTCTATACGCTTAGTCAGTGTACCTACATGTGAGCTCCGGCAGGTGGCAGCCCCACTTACTAACTGAAGTTTCATCTGCCCATCTCCATAAATAAAAATCACAAAATGCTGTGGCTGAATGCTTGAATTCACAATCCATATTAAGGCTGTGGATGACAATTACAGTTTGCCACTTCTGGCCTCTTGCCTCTTCTGTAGACAATGTGCTGTGTAGACTGACAGAAGCTGCTAAGTGGAGGCTTGAATTACATATCCATATAATTTAAGAAAACAGGAGTTGGGTCCAAAGGAATTAGAGACATAAAATCTCCCATAATTTTATATTAAGATGGTATGAGTGAAGAACAGAAGCTCCATGGACTATCTTGGAGAATATTGTGGAAGACACTCAAGTGCCATCCTATAAATCAATTGTTTAGTTTAATCCAAAATGTGTAGTGCAGTCCTGATTCCCTCATCACATGAGTATGCCCACAGAATTGGAGGGTGCTCACCAATGAGCAGCAGCACAAATGAGTGCACACATGAACAGAGACTTAAATAATCAATGGCTTCATGTAGGGAGGGGCATGTCTCTGCTTATAAAAAAAAAAAAATAGAAGGATGCTTGTATGAACCTAAAACCCTGTTTAGCAGAACACAAAATGTGTTTTTCCACATATGTTTGGTTTCACAATGTTTGCCATGTTTAAAGCATTCCCCTAGTGCCTTCTGTTCCTGCTGTTCCACAGGGCATTTGCTATTCTTAGAAGAAAGTCACCAGGGGAATTAAACCAGTGTTGAAGAAAGGAGGGAAAAAACAGGAAAAGGAACTGTAAGGACAATCCAATTGTTCCAATGCCACTTGATTCAATAAGAGCAATAACATTAAAAGGATTTGGGGTCTGCTGTTGTCTCACTAATTTACCATATGTGCAAAAGATCAATGAGGGACTCCTTGAACTAGCCAACATGAACTGTTGATCTGGGCAGTCAAGCTGCTGGGTACATCCAATTATTAAGACAACCAATGAAGTTCAAATTCAAGAATATATTTTTCTTGATGTGGGTAATGCATCTGGATGTTTGTATTGTGCTAGGGGTTTTTTATTAAAAGATAATAAATATCCAGTTAAATGGGTTGACATGTTTTTATTAATCACTTTCATTAAATTATTAAGCCACTTATCTGTCTTTGGCACTAATACACACTACACAACTAGTGGACATTACATTGATAACAAGTCTAAAAGGGATTCATACCCTTTCCAAGAAGTATAAGCTACGCAAACTAGATATCTCTGTGCATCCATCTCACACTAGCAAAGCAAAATGTTGAACCAGCCTCATTTCCATTTCCTCTATGAGTTTGTGCTCATGTTTTTTCCAAGTAGAGAAATTGAGGGTTTCCTGCTAGTTAGTTGGTGGAAGAACAATCAATGGGAGTTTCAGGGCAGAATAACAGCACAAAGGAGATTCTCAACTGCTGCCAAATGGTCAGAGGGCAGAAGTACATCAGATATTCAGATTAGAAAACTGATGTTGAAAAGGGTAAGAGATGCAGCATTTTTTGTTTAGTTCTAACTTTTGTTAGGATTTTTTTCCAGCAAATTCCAGAGGAAAAATCTTGCAGTGATTTGATGCTCATAAAATCTAGAAACAGTGGGGGACACAATTAACAGATTGTTGCGATTTGTGAGGTGAAACAAGAAATTAATTTGACTCATGGGTTTTAGTAGCCCAAATATGTTTTTGTGTCATCCTTTCTTGTGCTTCTGATGGCTATACAGAATGAGACAAAGTGCAGTAAATTTTCTCCAGTGTAGGAGCTGCTAGAGGAAGTCTCTGGGAGAGAAGAGTATATATAACAACGCAGAAACAAAGGGCAAACAATGCCAAGGGCAGATAACTCCATTAGACAACTCAGGCATGTGGTGCTTAGTATAAAGTATTGTAGCTGGATAGAACGAGGAATATCAAGGTGGATCTGAATAAAACCCAGAAATGAAATGTTACTAATTCTCTGAGGTCTTATTTACAACAAAAAGTCAGATCACCAACTGATGTAAAGTGGTTTATGTCCTAACAATATTAATGCAATTAGGACAGCTGAGCACCATTAGGAATCTGTCTACTGAAGTCTACACCCATCCTGTAAACACAAGACCAAATTCCCATTGTTGCATTAAGCTTGCCTAAGCATTATGCATCATCCAAATGGTGAGCAGTGACTAAGCAATGTCGTATTTTAATGAATATTCAAATGTAGATACCTTATTTTATTTCCATTGGCTTTTTAATTTTCTAATGCTTTTTCAAAGTTTGTACATCTGGGAGGGGGAGGGAGACGTTTGCATTTAGAGCTAAAAAAAGGCACATTGCCATTTCATTTCTTAGTAGAGGTTCATAATGCGATTACCAAAATGTGAATAACAATCAAATAATGCAGAGGCTTATTCCCTATGGATAGCAAAAATAAATTTCAGTCAAACATTTCTGGCAGAAATCTCAAATTTGTCATGCAAAGTACTTCTCTGCATTCAAACATAATGTATTTATGTGAGTCAGAAACATCAAACATTAGGATAAATAGCCAGATTATAACTAGAGTCCGCTTATGAAATGATTGGAATAGAAGTGCAATTAATGAAACTGGCAGAATGGCTATGAAGCAGTGTTAATGCCTTGAGATTTAAAGAAAGGATCCAGATCTGCTTTACAGCCGCAGGGTGGAGGAGACACTTAGAGACTGCTTCCCATTCTCCCTGTTAACAATTTTTTAGTACCTTTTTGTCTTTGTGACTTAAATTCATGTGAGAAGAAAGTCAGAAGCAATTCTTGCAAGCTTCTCCTGGGTTCAGATTTAAAAGGGAACTGAGGCCTGTGGGGGACCAAGGGGAAGAAAATTAAAAGATTGGCAATGTCATCAATGTTTTCTTTCTGCCTCAAAGCCAGTGTAACACTGCATATTTCTAAAAAATCCCCAACAAACCATGAGTAGGGAAGAATGGTGTGTGCCTGTGTCTGACAAAAGTGCTTCTAGGAACTCTTATTCCAACACTCCCAACTCCACTGACCAGTCAGAAGTGTTCTCTTGAGTTGCTCAAGGACTTCCCCCAGAGGAACTGTTGAGCAGTGGTAGCTTGTTGCCTCTTCTGACTTGCTTTCTCAGCATCCTTGAAAGGGAAAGGATATAATCTGAGATACTTGGATTGAATTTATTGATGTTTGTGAGAGGTTAGATAGGAGTGACATAAAGCATATGAAAGGGCAGGTTTTAATAATTGTGTGGGTCCTATGTGTTTCTGGAGCTAAAAGGTGCATGTTTGGAAAAAACAACAGGGATAACCAATGGCTGAGAGTCCTTTGTGCTGGTCTGTGTGTATGTGGGCAGATATTTTTGAGAAGTGCCTCAGCAGTCTGTGATCAGTGGATTGTGCAGCATATTTTGTCCGTTTTCTGTGTCCATGAGCTAATGGTGATGGAATAAACATTTAAATTTTGTAAGGACCTTGGAGAGAATGCTCAAGCAGAGGCTGCTGAGTGCAATGCCAGGCTCAGCACTGTCTGATGACAGAGGCTGGCATTGCTTTCAAGCAGTGAGAAGTGTTGAGATACATCTTCCTCTTGCCAGGAGCCTTGAGAATTTATTGCAGCTGTACTTATGGTTTCTTTTTATTTTTTTGTCTAATTATTTGTATCTCAGTGTGACTTGATTAGCAGCAGCAGAAATTTTTAGATTTACCCTACTGTACTATGCTGTTAAATTATAACATCCAAATAAATGTAGCAAATTAATCTGGTATTCACATCTTAATTGAGCCTGTTCAATGTCAAAGTTTCACAATGCTTTGAATATGTTATTAATTATTTCAGTAAATGGATGTATAAATAACAAACCTTGGGATGGTTTTGGTGAGCTGATGCAGATGGAACACAAGTCTGCATGATCTGTACTTAGTACTTAACTTAGGGTGCGTGAAAGTAAAAAAAAAGAAAGGCAAAAATGAGATTAGGACACCTGTATTTTGAAGCTGTACAGAATTTATTGCAACTTATATAGCCTTGGAACTAGCATAGTTTATATCCAGTTATCCATAGCCTACAGATCTTTATGAGAAGAGTTTTACTAGGAAATAGATATGTTATTCTATAGTTCACCGGAGAGGATTCCTCTATAAAGGAACAAACTTTATTAGCCTCAGATTTTTCTTTTCTTGGCTTTAACGGATCTTCAAGTGTTTTGGTCCAGAAAAGCCTTTTTCCCCCATCAAGTCAGCAATAATCACAGAATATACCAAGTTGGAAGGGACCCCACAAGGATCATTAAGTCCAACTCCTGGCCCTGCACAGAACTGTCCCCAAGAGTCATGTGCCTGAAAGTATTATCCAAATGCTTCTTGAAGTCTGTCAGGCTCAGTGCTGTGACCACTTCCCTGGGGAGCGTGTTCCAGTGCCCAACAACCCCCTGGGTGAAGAGAGGTGTTCAAGCAAACTCTGTGTACTGAAGCTATACCTCCAGGAAATGTGGAAAATCAATAAGGACCACATGATTTGTTATGAACTGGTACATTACACAGATGATTCCCTTCTTTCACCAAGTCCATAAGAAGTCCTGCTCACATAGGAGCCTCTTTTCTATTTGATGAGCCTGGTAGAATACAGCTAGAAGGAAAAGTTGACAACAGTCTTCCTTGTCCCTCAAGCAGTGCCCCTGCTGGTTTGTGAGAAGGCACATTCCCAAGGAATTGTAAGGCCTTTGCTTCAACTGTTCAATGCAGAAACTGATTTTCTTCTGTTTATGTGTTCAGGCTAAAATCTACCAAATATCAGAAAGATAGATCTATAAAGAGCTAAGTCATCTGTAAAGCTTCTTGATGACATTGATATAGCCTTCACTTGCAGATGTATTTGGCAGAAACAAATTTACTACCCAAATTATTCTCTGATATTTAATTTTCATGAAATTTAAACTTTTTGTGGAAATGTGCCATTTCTGAGGTTTTGGTGGGGTGTAAGTACTTTCACTGATCTTGTACCTAGAAGGGGTGGAAATGTTTTGATTTATCTGTTTTTTCTTATATTTTAAAAGATATTAATTTTCATACATCTTGTTAAATGCTGTCAAAAATAATTTATGAGATATGTTTCTTTACTAACGTTAGAAGTTTTCAGAAATCAGAACAAACCAGCATGGTGAATTTTTGAATTACGTCACTCAGAACATACTTTGTGGAGAGACGCTTCTCTAGGCCAGTGAATGCAGTATCTTCAGCAACTCTGGCAACTACTTCCTTAAAACCTTTTTAAAGGTTATTGAGAAGATGTTTGTTCATAGGCATGAACTGTGTGGTGATTTTTAAAATTTTCACTTTGCATGACTTTACATTTGCAATTCAAATCAGAACTTCCTTTTAATATGTTAGAATTTCATATATAACAGGAATTCTGTTTCCTGATCTGTTGTGTAGAAACTCTTCAAATAGGCTGAATCTTATAATACAATGAAGAGAGTCATAATCAAGTCTGGCTGCTCCAAGGTTATTAAAGCTGTTAGTCACTGTGTCCACATAAAAGAACAATGAATATATCATTGGAAAACTAAACTGGCAGCATAAATAGGTAGGCCTTTTTGCCTTTTGCTTGAATGAGACCATATGTCTCCTCTAGGCCCACACAAGGGCTAAATACCTTGCTCAATGGAATGAAGACAAAGAGCCCTCCTAGCTCAAGGTTGAGGGCTTCCTGTCAAGTTTTTTCTGATGTTAACATGGAATTTCTGGTGTTTCAGTTTGTGCCCATTGTCTCTTGTCCTGTCGCTGGACACCACTGCGAAGAGCCTGGGTTCACCCTCCCTACAACCCTTCCTTTGTGTATTTATACACATTAAGATTGGTTAAGCATGTTTTCCTCTTTGTAAATCCATGATGACTATTCCTTATCACCTTCTTGTCCTTCATGTGTGAGGAAATAGTTGCCAGACTCTTCTATCACCCTCCCAGGGACTGAAGTGAGACTAACCCACCTCATCTTCCTAAATCTTCCTTCTTGCCCTTCTTGAGGACAAGAGTGACAGTTGCTTTCCTCCAGTTCTTTGGGAGCTTCTCCCAGTTACCATGATCTTTCAAAGATTATTAAGATTGGCCTTGCAGGTGACAGCAACCAGCTCCATCAGCACTCATGGGAGCACTGTGTTGGTGCCCATGAACCTGTTTGTGCCTAGTTTATTTTAAGGGTTCCATAATGTGGTGCTGTTCTGCTAATGGTTGTCCTTGGACTAGGCTTTCCTTTTGGTGTCAGGGACTGGAATTCCCAAGGGCAAGGCTCACCAGGAAAAAAACAGTCAAAGAAAGCACTGAGACCTTTAGCCTTCTATGTCCTTCCTCAACAGTGCTTCTGCTTGTAGAAGTACTTCTTATTACCCACTATATCCCTCACTAAATTCTTAGTTGCATCTCATGGCTCCATTTTCTCCTGGATCACTCACCCTGTTTCCCACTTCCCTACTTCTTATTGTTTAGTTTAGTGAGGAGCTCCTTGTTCATCCATGAAAGTCTCCTGCTGCCTTTACTTGGCTTCCTGCTTGCTGGAAGAGCTTGAAGAAGGTGGTTCCTGAAACGTGGGGGGCGTTTTGCCTGAAATTGAATTTTTCTTATCAGGTTAAAACAAAATTTTTGCTGTGGCTAATCCTAACTGTGATTTGGAGCATTTCTAAAATGCTGGACAAGAGCATCAGCACTTGGGCAATAATGGGCATTCAGGCACATGGACTATCTGCTTCAGGATTAATTTAAATCACTACAAATTTTTCTCATTTATTTCCATGAGCACAGAATCAGGAAGTGGGTTATTCATGTGGTTCATGAGGTCACTATCCCATTTTGGGAAGAATCAATCTGTGCTATGCGTATAGGAATGGTAGCTAGGTAAGAAAATGCAGCCTGTAAGCTTTTTATAGGCATAGTAAAAAAGGGTTATTGAAATTAATCTAAGGTATTTAGGGTTTAGCCCTTCCTGAAAAAGCTATCAAGGATTTAATAGAAAATAAAAGCTTTTATATTACATTGGTAACCATGTGCTAGCAATTAGAAGGGAGTTATGAGCTGGATATAGAATCCCATATGAAATCATAAAATGCCCCCAAACTCTAAAAAGGAAAAATTCTCTGTTAAACTATCTGGACTTTCATGGTAATTGCCAGGCAGCTCAATGGATTTGATTTTTCTATAAGTAGTGTCTTATAGGAATATAATTATTAATGACATTTAATAAATTATTTCCAGGATTGAAGTCTTAATGAAGCTTTTATTTTCAAGCAATTGTTTTAAGCAGAATGTCTTCATTTTAGAGCACATTTAGTAAACCTTTACTGCAATATACACCTGTTTATCCATTAAACCCAAAATTTCTTATGTACATCATAATAAAGGGGGGAAAGGAGCAGTGTGTGGATAGTGAGCTTTTCTTAGACTAAGTAAAATATATAATGATGAAATGGACATAACTGCAAAGTGTGACAGTATCTACATAAATATGCACATGTTGCTTTCACAAATTCTTTTTAGAAGTGCCTTGCTAAAAGCAGTCCAGCAGATCTTTACAAAACAAGTGCTTTCATTTTTGTTACTGTTTTTTAATGTTTCCCTTAGCAAACAATACTTACAGAGATATGTTTTGTTTTATTGATCCTTACCAAGAAGGAGTTTAGATCAATGCTAATTTTGAATTGTCAAGCTACTGAAAAGAAGCATAACTGTAAGGTATTAGTAGTTGACGGCTTTTGTGTGTTCTATGAACATCAGGAAGTGGACTTTATGGGAATTTTTTTTTTTTTTGATGGAACAGCAGTTTCTAGCAGACAAACAAGCTCAGCAGTGCATGCTTTGTTCTCTCTATATATCATCCATGTGCCATTCCAGGTGTATTTGTCACTTTGGCATATTTGGTGAGTTTTCATTAACTAAAAGAACATTCAGTAATTTTAAAAATAGTATTAAACCATTTATATCTGGAATTTTTCAGAAGTAAAATCTAAATATATTCAGGTGAACTAATGGATGCATCTGTACCTCAAGAAAAAGTATTTCAGAAAGAGATAAAATCCCTTGAAAGTAGGGAATGTTATAATTGTTCTGAAAGTCTGGAAAGAACTTTTTCGGGGCTTCACAGCTTGTGAAACACAATTTTTCTTCCCTTGGGTTTGGACATGCTACTTGATGCATATTTTGACCAATGGCGACAGACCGATAGTCAGTGCAATGTTGTGAGTCTTTTAAGCAGAATTCATTTTTATCTCCAAAATATTCATCTCTTAAAGTTATTTAAAGATTTGGGCTGAAAACTCAAATACCTGGTTTCATGTTAATAAATTTAATTGTCATTTAAATGGTGTCAAGTTTCAGCAGTTTCAGTTACAACTACAAGTTTTGAAGAGGATTAATAAAACAGGGGGAAGGTTTTTGAAGTTTGCAGAGAAGAGGGAGATTTCTGCAAGGCTCTAGAGCCAAGAAATCCTATAGCTTGTGTAGTTCTGCCTCATGATAGCAGCAGAAGCTGAGGAATTGAGTCATTCACCCATATCCTGAAGATGGGATCAGTGACATCCAAGAGAAAGCCCCTTCTGGGGGCTAAAATAACATCAAAAAGACAGCCCCTCAGCCATTTCACGTGTGGGAGAAGGCAAGGTACTTTCCTTCAGAGATCCCAACCACATGGCATGGCATGGCATTCATGTTAAGCTGTGGATGGGAGGATTTAAGCCTAATTAAACAGTAGCTGGTGACTTGCATGTTCTGTAATAGACATGGCACCATTTGATACTTAGCTGTGGTCTAGCATCAAACAGCTCCCTTAAACTGCAGATCCAAGGCACAGCTCAAAAAATAATTCCATTTGCCTGCAACAAGCCAGGGACTGGCTGACAGAACAAGTAGCATTAGCGAGGGTGGAGACTGCCAGCATCAATGATGATTATATGTGCTGCTTATGCCTGTGATGAGCTGCCAGCTTTTAAGTGCTGAACAACTGAGTGACCTTGGACAAACCAGTTCCAATAATGATACAGCATTTGTTTTAATATGAAAGTGACAAGAAGGAAAAGATCACAGTGTGTCTTTCTTTCAAGCAATCCCTCATCTCCAAAATGGGTTCATCTCATGTGAATTTAATAATTCGTTTCATATGCAAAGCCTCTTTCTCTGGTATTAAGAACATCTTCATTTCAAAGCTTAGAAAAGTTAAAGAAGACTGAAGGCTGGAGTCAGGGAAGATAGTTCTTATACCTGCAGTAGCTGTCACCTGCTTAGAGATAATAAAAATATCCTCTAAAATTTAAAACTGTAATTTATCTCAGCTTTTTGTATTTGAATCCATTTTTTGTATGCACACAACTCAGTTAATTGGGCCAAATTGCCAGTTTTATGAAAAAAAGTTTAATATATCATATACATATATGATACAATATATTGGCAACATATCTGTGGTAAAACTGTAAACCAGATCTAGTCATATATGTGTCTGATGGGGAATCATATGCCGGTGTCACTAAGCCGTGGCCAAGAGCAGTCTGGCTGTGGGATGCCCTGGGCACAGCTGGGTGCCCGCAGTGCTGTCCCTGCATCCCTGGCTCCCGAGCCTCCCTGTGCCCTCTCCCAAAGGGACACTGCTCAGGCTCAGAGGGTGATCTCCAGGCCCTGCTCAGCACTGGCAGCTGGGCAGGCACTGATGCTCCTGCTCCCGCTCCCGTGGGCTGCGGGTGCCAAGGAATGCCCTGTCAGGGCCCGAGTGCCCGCCAGGACAGGGAGCGCCGTGACTGCCCGTGGGGAAGGGCACCTGTCCCCAGGGGCCGGGTGGGTGCCAGGCAAGCTCCTGTGGCACACCCGGCACTGGGGGCTCTCCCAGGGAAGGGTGGGAGCTCATGGCCAGTGCTGTGTGTGGTGCTGCCAGCCTGGCCTGGTCCTGCTTTCAGGGATGGCAGGAGATGTGCTCTCCAGGATGCTGAATGCCCCTCCTGCTGCTGTTGTGTCCTCATCATCTTCCCATTGAAGCAGCTCTGTGTCACCATGGTCTTCCAACACATCCCAGGACATCTGGCTTTTGCTGTAGTCTTCCCAAATCTCCAAGGGCACTGGACATTTGAGGTCCTCTTCCCTCATCTCATGGGACAGCTCTTTCTCAATATCGTGTTCCCTGTCCTCCTCCTTGGCCAAGGCCAGGAGAGGCATTCTCCGAAAGAATCCCCATGGCTGTTATTGGCATCCTCTGCTGCAGGGTCACCCAAGGGGAAATGCTGCCTCTTGTTGCAACTGGGCACCCCAGGGATCTGCACTCCTTCAGTCCCCCCATGGCTGATGTGGGGCCCCGCGGTGTCACAAACGTCTCTGGTCACAATGCAGCCCCACATTGCAAAGCCCTGGCAACTCACCCCCACAACTGCTCCCAGCACGGGTGTTCCATGGCAATAGGCCCTAGCAATGGGTTCTGATGAAATCCCTGATTTTCTTTAATAATGTATTAAAAGCGCTCAAGGTTAAGAAAAGGGGAAGCATGAGAACAAGAAGGGGGTAAACTAAGGGTAGAAAAGAGAGTCTGGGAATTTTATAAATTGGAATTTTTAAATTGAGTGTAGCGATACCAATCCATTACGTGAATAACATCGTAGGTGTTTAAAAGCAATGTATTTTTATGGCTGTGTTAAGTGGTTTTAAAGATATATTTTGCTCTCCTTTTGATAGATTGGTCTTGAAAATATCTTCCTGTTCATGAAAGCAGAAATTCTCAAAATCTGTCTCTGGGCGTTGTGCCATTTTGTGGTGCTAATAGATCATTTTGTACTGACAGGAAGAGTTTTCAATAAATGCCCGCTCAACAAGCAGCTGTGTGAAACAGGCTGATATGGCCTCTGTCTTTGGGTCAAATACTCACTGTCTGTGCTGCAAAGGGAAAGACAAAAACTAAAGAGCTAAAGTCCAATGGAGTGCATTCGGTTAGCATGGAAGGATTTCAAAACACCTTGAAGGGTGGGTCTGCATCTTAGCAGCACCTAGGGTACAGAGGGATGTTCTTGCTGGTTACTGCAGGAAAGCTTTACAGCTGTCAAGGATCCTGTCTGCTTTATTAGGCTCTAATACATTACTGACTAACCTGGCTTACAAGCGGCTGACATTAAACTGCCTAATGGCCCTGACACGCCTTCATCTCTTCCTTGCCTATGGATCAAGAGACAAAATCTGGAGGAAAGTAATATTAGTGCAGCCAAAAAGCCAAAATAGCTGAGCAGTATGGTGATGAGTTTAACTTCTGTCTTACAGAATATTTTCAGATAAAATTACAAACATATCACACATACTCAAATTCTGTGAATATTATCCATAAAGAGCTGTGGAAATGAGGGAAAATAGAGAGCTGGATAAGACACAGGAAACAAATTCATCCTTCATGACAGAAACTCAACATATGAGTTGAGTCAAAGCTTGGTGGTTGCAGAAGAAAATAAAGACTGCGGTTGCTGTCTCTGGCTGTTGAACAACGTGAGCCTTCAAGGTTCAGTTTTTAGTCAAAGGTAATCAACACACTGTCTTGTTACTAACACTTCTTGTTATCTGAAAAAGAGGATCTAAGCTTTTATCTTAGATTGTAAGTGAACTTGACAGTATCATTCTGATAAAAAAAGGAAAAAGGGAAGAACTGTAATGAGTACATTTGGCAGGACTCACAATGTCAAGGCCTCAAAAAGAAAGCTTTTTTTCTTTGATCAGTTGATTGGTCTGACCTTATAGGAGAGTCAAGTCTCAGCAGGACCATAAAATTGTAATGTTTCTGACCCTTCAATTTATAGTACCTTCCTTTTCCTTTTACTGTTCTTTGTTCAAGACGGCTTAAGAGTTTCAATGCAACTTCTACTATCTTAGAAAACTGTGATGCATCATAACTTCAGGATATTAGTCAGTTTATTTCTTGCAAGTTCAGAGGCACAGAAAGAAAGAAGTGCTTATTTACTTATCTATTTATTCATTTATTTATTCCCCAGATGTTTGTATTTTAATCCTGTGAAACATCTATCTTCAGCTGGCATGTGAGAAAATAAAATTCTCTGGGACACCAGAGCAAAATGTAGGTTTGCCTATCACTTCTCAACACTATGTGAAGGTTGTGATATCAGTATACTGAGGAAGAAGTAAAAAGTATACAAGACAATACTATTAGACGGGAGAGCAAGAGGTATGTCATATGATAAGTCTCCTCGTACTCTGGAGAGCATGGTGTTAAAAGTAGGGGAGAAGACAAGAAAAAGAAAAATTGCTAACCAGTGTAGAAAACCTCCCAGTCCAGTTCCAAAACACTGAAGTTTCAGCAGCTTGTGGAATATATTGCTGTCAGGCCAAATCATCCTGCATCTTTCTAACGTCTCTTCTTTGAGAAGGCTCTCCAGTGAGAGTCATAAGGGGTATTACAATGAAAGGGAAAAGAGCAGAGAAACCGTATCAACATCCGAGCTAATATTATCCAATAAAGACTTCATCTGATTATGGTGTCACTTTTGACAACCTAAAATAGAACAACATGCTAAGGTTGATGTCCTTGCAGTTGCCTTTTGGTCTCACTGATTCAGTAGAATTTCCCTATTGAAAACTCCTCAGTAAGTTCAAACCATTTATAATAAACATTGAAGATGTTCTTGAACTCTAAAGCTTATTGAGGAAGTTCATGGAATAATGTTACTGAGTACTAGTAAAATATTTTGTGGATGGGAATCCACAAAATTGTGGGACTGTTATTACTCTCATAAAACAAAACATGGCTGATTGTTTGCATATTGCTTTCCCCCATATTTGTCCATATCCAAGAAAGCAAAAGAGTTTCAGGGAGGTAAATGAATATACTAGTTCTGCATTAAATACAGCCACACAAATGTTTGATACATGCAGCCTTTAAATGCATTGCCGTGACACTTCTTAATTATAAAAGTTTTCCTGTTGGGTTTGCAGTCAAATGTTTGAACAGTTGATTAACGAATGCAGTCCTAATTGGTCTGAAGTTGGCTTTGAATTAGGCATCTTGTGTCACTCACCTCAGCAGAGTGATGTAATTTCTGTAGGATCATCATCTACGTATGTAAGACCACCAGAGGCCTGGTCAGGCCAGAAAGGTTGAGTCAATAGAATATTAAAAGGTTGAATCAAGAGAAATATTAGAATGATGGGCAGCCTGAAATAGCCATTTGGTTAGTTCAATTAAGACAAGAATATCTGTGTCACTTAATAAATGAAATAGACTAAATAATAATCTTTGGTAGGCTTTAGTAATTTCAGCTGCAAAACAGGGCTGCTGACTGCTCAACTAGAGACTCTAAGCCAAGACAATATTGCCTAAAAGGAGGTCTTGTGTGCTATTGAAACCATTCAAATTGTCTAATATATTGAGTTAAGCATCCTCCAAGAAAGAGAAAAAAAAAGATTAATGTATTTTATCAAAAAGTTTTTGTAATTCAAGGATAAGGTATGCAAACAGATTCTTTGCTTCATGTTATGGAATTTGCATATCTCATGTTGTGCAGCATCTCTGTGTAGCCAAAGGTTATTCAGCTAAGCTTGTGTCAACTCTCTTTGCCAACAGTAGTAACACTCAGTGTCTGTTAGGCATAATGGCAGTATATACTGTGAGTCATTTCTGAAGATTTTCATTTCATGATGCTTTAAATATGAAGCTCTTTTCATGGTCATACTTTTAATTTACAATAGCAAGACTACACTTTTCATTGGTGGGGAAAGAATGAAAAAGAAAGTAATAAGGATTATCTATGCATTTATTTCCTTAAATTACTTTTTGCCCTGAATATTGCCATTTATCAAGTAAAGACATTCTAGATATCTTTGGCAAATATGTTGCACAAAAGAAAGAAAGAAATTCATGGCAGATAATTCTAAATAACAAAAAGAAAAATGCAAGAAGAGCTGTATTTCTGATTTTTCCCTTCATTGGCCCTGATAGTGTTCTTTAACATCTTAAAATATGGATCTCATAGAACAATCTGAAGAGCAGTAGCCAGTATTACCACTTTAGTAATAATGTGTCAGGATGTAAGAAAAAGCACTAAAAAAACCTGACATCTCAAAAAAATCCCAGGGAAATAAAATACATTGTTTTATTGTTATGTCTGGTGACAAACTAGAGTCTGAAGCCCCTCAAAGGAAGATGTCTGAATCTGGCCCCCCATTCCTCATGAGGATTGTAGCTTCATCGTTATGTAGTGGGAAGGGAACCTTTGCCGTCTTGCCTTCTTGTCCTTACCTGAAAAGGGAATTTTGTGAGTAGTGCCTCAAGCTGGATCGTCTTTTCTAAAGCCTTGCTATTGTAAAAAAATAACTGAAATGGAAACTATGGGGGAAAGGGGTTTTTTTAAACTACTTGTTTACACCTTAACTGCAAAGTCCCTCATTTGGCAGAACAGCAGCAGCCTCTACTCTTTTTCCCTCACTTCTGCAGAGCTCAGGGAAAAGGCCAAGGCTTCCCAAGTGCGTGCTGCCTTGCTCTCTTCCCTGACAGCGGCTCCCTCTGAGTTGGTAGCACTCATCCTTCACCAATGCCTTGCTCACATTGGTGTTTTCTTTTAACCTTGTCTAAGTCTATCTTCACAGCAGTTCCCTAGTTTACCATAGGTCTTAATTTACAGCATGAGACAGCGAGTGGTACACATAAGAATTGCTCACATCTTGAAGTACTTCACCTCTTCTGAACTGAATCTGAAGTACAGATTTTGACTGATTTATGGTGTTATAGCTTATTGAAGCTGATGTAATATCAAGAGCAGTTATTTTTTTCTGAAGCACACTATGTACAGTCTTTAGAAGGAAGCAAAAGCTACAGTAAATTACTTTACAATGTTAATATTTTCTATCTTAGATTTCTCTTCCAATCTTCTGTTTAGTAGATCTGCTTACCAAACTTACAGTTGATTAAAATACCTATCCTGTACTTACAAAATTACAGATCTTCAGTCTTTATTGACCACACTATCATATTTCTCATCAGCCCCATGGCCTGGAAACAGCACAATCTTCTAGGTGCAGTGGATTTCAGAAGGTCATAGGAATGAGCAATGTAATGACAGCCTGTCAAAAGTTAATTTATGCTAGCCAACACTGCAGGACATTCTGCTTGTAAGAACCTTGGTGTTGTTTTACAGGAATTATTGCTGAGTGTCCCACAGCAATGGTTAAACTTTAAGAAGTATTGGCATCTCACTTTTATTCAACAAACTCTTGAGAAGTAAGACTGGAACAGTAACCTCATTACTCAAACCTGTGTGTTGTGCCAAAGTAGCCATTTTTTGTTCTCAATTTTTCCTTTTACTATCTGTGAAATGGTGTTAGTATTCACACATCTCAAAAACTCACCAATGAACTTTGAGAGATCTGAGCCTGTCACATCCAGTCAGAAAAGACGGCCACACGAGGGAAAATGTGTCAGTGGGTCACCTTTTGGTCCTCACGGGAACAGTGACTGAAGTAAAGCAGAGTTAATGCTGTGATCTGAGAGAAGGGTCAATAAAAATCATAGTAGAAAAATTAAAGAATTCAGGGATTCCTTAAATGTTAGCTACAGGTCTCACTTGTGGTGTTATTGTACATAATTATTAAAACAACATTGGCCTGGTTAAAAAGCCTGGGACAAGTCTTGGTATGATTCATTTTAGCATGAGGTCCCAGAATCCAGAGCACTTTCCAGTATTGACTGAATACTTCCTTATGATTAAGGCATCAAATCAAGGAAATTTCAAGGCAGATTTTAGATTTCATTGTAGCTGCCTTACTACCTCTGTTTCATAAATGACACCATTCCTTCCACGGTAGCTATTATTATAATAACAGTACCAGCAGAGACCTAGTCTGAGAATGCAAAACAAATGGCAAAGCATCCTTTCAGGCTATCAGAAAATTATGAATATCAATAAATATAAAATTTCACTAAGGAAAATATTGTTCTTTTAATAATAATGGATAGAAATTATTTTACTGACTTCTTGTTTTCCTGAATGTTAAAGATAGAGAATGGGAAAATTAAGTGATTTTTTTTCCTTGTTCCATCACTAATCAGCATCATGCTTTGGAAGTTGTCCTTTGGAAACTTTTCTTTTAGTGTGTTGTGATTCTTGATTTGATTAAATGAACTTATGGTATTTTCTGTATTGCTTTGATGGGAAAGTTCTGTGGAGCCTTAGAAAGAGTGGGATACAAAGGCTGCACAAGAGCAGACATGGAGTATCCCCACTACTTCATGGACTGGCAGCAACAGCCTTGGTTCAGAGGTTGAAAGAGGAAAGTTGTCCAACCAAAACTATGAGTCAGAGAAAACCTGTACTGCAAATTGATATGCTGCCTTGGGCACCAAAGTGTTTGACTGACAGAGGATTCTAGAAATGTTATGTTAAAAGTTCTGCTAATACAAAATCCGTAGGGAGGTAGAGTCAATCCAGTGGGTACTGAGGTGTGAGTTCTGGGTACTGCATTAGCCATTCTTCTTCACCTAATGCAGGCATGGTGATCTTTGAAGCAGAACTGATTTATGTCCTAGAAAGGCTTTAGGTTGGGATCTGCCATCTTAGGGAGAAAAAGAAAGTAGTTGTCTGGGGTTTCAGAATATTTTAAAGAGTTCTCTTGGTGCTGAGGGAGAGATTTCCTCCCACAAAAAACACATTTGCATTTATCTTTATATTCACCTTATTTTTGCTGCAAGTTGTTTGTATTCAGTGGTCTGCAGCTTGCCTCAGGGGGGAAAAAAAAAACCAACACAAAACTGGAGACATTAGAAAGTCATGAGACCATAAAGTAACACTGGTGGCTGGGTCTTATAGAAAAGTTATTTAAGGGAAGGATTCTACTTAACTACAGACCTGATGATAGTATCAGTCCCTAGCTGAGCAGAAGATGACAAAGGTTTTCCTCCAGCTGTTTTACAGTGGATAGAAAGTCATTGCCAACTCAAATAAGTAAGTTAGTAAGTAAGTAAATAAATAAATAGTTGTTTGTGCAGAATCAGGTCTGAATTAGTCTTATTGACTTGAAAACATAAGTCTTACTGCCCCATCTTACGTAGCTTTGAGACAAAGAAAGAGGTTTATGTTCTGCCTTATATTAGCAGACGAGTTGTTAAGAGTTAAAAATACCAGGAAACAAGCAGTAGTAAAGCTTTCCCATACTGACTTCAAGGAATTGTGCATAGCAGGCTCCATTAAACAAAAGACAGAATCACTTTTATAATAAAGGAGAAAACAGGCCTGTATTAGCATTCAAGTTTCTAACAGCTGCCAGGAGAATTTATGTGCTTTTATAGTACAAGTTTCTGTTGCATTTTGTCCTTAAGATGACAGAATCATAAGCAGAAGTTGTTCTGCTGGACTGAGAAAAACCTTGGGAGATAAAGCAAGCCTTGAGAGGTAAAATGTGAGTATCACATAAATACGTACTTTCAGAGAAGATTCTGTTGTTCTTGCAGAATCCTCTGTGGGCTCACTCAGGAGGTTCAATTTGAATGCTGCTTCCATGAGCTGTGCAAAGCACTCTGCCTTTTTGAGAAAGACTCCCCAGTCATCTTTTATGTTGCTGGTTTTATGGTTTGAAAACTTTTCATGAAATTATTACCTCTGCTGAGAGTATGGCTTGGGCACATGGAAGAAAAAAAGGATGGACAGATACACATGCCCTCGCCTTGCTCAAAAGAGAAAACACATAATAGCAAATAGGAAATTAAATATATCTACCCAGAGCTATTTGAATTCTTAGATAGCTGTTAGTCTAACAAGCAGTTAACCAAAATTGAATTGTACCTGTAATTAAGACATTTATACTAGAAGAGAGTCAGACAGCTGGCATGTACAACTTCACCAATCGTATAGTATTCCCTAGAAATTTTTTAAAAAGGCAAAGTATTGCTCATTATAATGTTTGAAAATCAGGAGCTGCTTCTTTCAGAATGTGCTGCTCGTTTTATTCAAAACAAAGACTTCGAACTCACTCACTGTGTGAAAACAGAGCTTGAATTAGCTGCTCTAAAGAAGTGCGAGATGGGGCATCAAAGAGCCTTCTGTTCATTAAGATAAACACTGAATATGTGTTTCATGTTTAGTTTCAGTGTAACATTCTGAATAGAGGATTAAGCAGTTGCTTCCCACAGTCTTAAACTATTGAGATGGTGTGGGAGAACGAGAAGAATAAAAGGATTTAAGCTATTATGCAAAGAATTAGTGTTGAGAGAGTAAAAGGTCCCCCCTATTAGCCATTGAATTCTGCATGGATTTAGTAGTGTTGAGAGTGTAACATAGCTCTGTTTTGGACACACAGAAGGTACATAATTAAGTTGCAGGAGTCCATCTAAAGTTTCAACCTGGACACGAATCTTGTGAAATGCATTTTTGCCAGTTCATTATGTACTTTTAAACAAAACTATGTACTTTTTAGAAAAAAGCACCAAAACAAAACAAACAAAAAACCCACTACGTTGTTTCATAACTGAAATTTTCTTTTTATGTAATTATTTTTGTTACATCTTAACTTTAGAAAGAAGCCTGCATGACAAGGTATTACTTTTTTTGGAAATGCCAATGACATCTGGGGACACAGATTTTACTCTTCTTGCTCAAAAATGCAGTCACCTCAGCTGTAGAAAGGATCATGGTCCACCCCACTTTGTGTTCCCCAAACCAATTTTTATTACGTGTGTTTTATAGATCAAGTGGATTGTACTGGTCATGTGAGTCAGTGTGAACAAGGGGTTTGCAATCTGTCCATGCCTTATGCATTTTCTGTGAATGTGGATGATGGATATTTTTAGGAATTGGCTGATAAGCCATTTACAGTGTTTTATTTTGAGTTTTAATGAATGAGATTTTGTAACAGTTATGACCAATATTGCAATGCTATTGCATCAGAATAGTTTTTTTCTGTTGACTCCAAGGAAACACTAATGTATTAATTTTAATGCTCAAGTTCCATGAGAGGTTCTTACACCACTAGTTCTGTTTTTGAAAGCAGTTTCATTGATGTTAGCCAATATGTAAAGCACATTTTCCTGTGGTTTTGTTTATATTTTATTTCACTGTAGGTGATTAGACATTACATACTTTTTTTCATATATTTTTTCCTCTAGGCATCTGCAACTCTTCACTCTGGGAAACAGGCAGTAGCTAGATTTGGTCTGACTTAGGACAGCTGTTCTCATAATTTAGGGTGGAAAAAACCCCTATGTGTATATTTATTATTTTTATTGATGAATGTAGGAGGCCTAACAAAGTGATCAAGGGTTTTTATCAAGTTGATTATATTTTCCTCTCATTATTTGCTTTTCTTGTATTGTATTTATAATGGTGTGAAACAAGGTTGTGTTCTTGCACCAACCCTATTCACGATTTTCTTCAGTATGATGCTCCAAAGGGCCATGGCAGACCTCAATGAAGACA
>VXBX01006986.1:271289-360204 GCA_013400415.1 Scytalopus superciliaris
CATTGGCCTTTTTAGCCACCAGCGCGCTTGTAGCAAGCGTGGGTAGAGCCCTTCTCAAATCTTCGTTCGTGAAGCCTAGTCATGATGATGATTGTATTTATAACATTTCAGGGTTGCACTCTGGGGATAGGGGGTTGGATCATCGTATGAATATTCCATTTTCATGTTTGCAGTGTTTCATTTGAAACAGAATTGCCAAAAAATAGCAGTGATTAGAATACATTGCTAATGTGGTTTTAAACCAAAGCACTCAAACTTGCAAAGGACATGTATGAAGTTGCCATTACCAAATTCATTCTCAAGAGATATTTTTTTGGGAGGAGAATAACACTAAGTAGGTGACAGACTTCAGTCAGAGACGTTCAGTTCTATGCATAAAAGAACACCAAGAAAAGCTCAGAAATGAATGTTAATGTACGCTTCTTGGAGGAAGTGAAGGAAGCGCTCCAAATGTTTGGCAGGATTTCCAGATTTCATGGCTTCATTAGCACATTGACTCACAGGTTCCACACAGTGATCTGTCTTGTCTGGGATCTTTTAGAAGGTGGCTACGTCTTAGTTTCACTTCCTGCTGATTGGTTTACTGAGATTTCAGCTCATCATTTCTCCGCCTCGTTGCTATCTGTTAGGTGATGTCGAAGAATAGTGAATCACATTGGTGTTTTTCTTATCCAAACATATACATGAATTTGGATTTATTGGAGTGACAGAGAATTTGTTCACTTAAACCTCAATTTCTGTGGCTTTTTCAGATCAAGTTAGAACAATAACTGTATCTTTGATTTACGGCTCTCTTTTTCCTTATATCCAGTATTTAGTTTCTCATAATAAGAGAGATAAAAATGTATTGGAATGCAGATCACAGAGGTTTCTGAGTGCAGTCTGAAAACCTTAAGCACCAGAGCTTTCATTCTAGAGGCTCAATTTCAGTCTCTGCTTTATCTTAATCTCTTTATCCAAAATCTTTTATAGATATTGACATATGCCTATTTGTCTACAGTTCTTTCAGGAAGAACATTAGGGCTGCTGAAATCCTGGTTCTTTCAGAGAGGAAACGATATGTCATTACATGTTTACCATTTAGAGAATGCAAAACCAACTCAAATGCAAAACTAACTCAAAGCCATTCTTTACTGAATACTTATTGGACATCTGTGTATCTCATACTTCACTGATTAGATAAAATTCCACTAGAAAAATAAAATCTTACTCTATTTTGCAGATAACAAGAAAGAGGTAATGCAAATACAAGATGTTATCACCAGACAAGCCAAGCAGTGGATTTACAGTAGTATGATGACAATTGTGCATAGTTTGAATGCACATATTTTGTACCCTGTTGTAAATGTGACATAACTTACCCTTCTATTCCAGATCGCTGAGCCATCCCACAGTCTCTGTGGATAGGTATATATGCATACATGCAAATCCTATGGAAGAACTGACACTGTAAATTTGTCTGTGGGTTATGCAGTGCACTGGCACTCTGAATTTTCCGTACTGGAACAGTATTAGTTTCCATAACAATATCCAAACTGACGTATAGAGTGGGATAGTTGGCTAGAATACTTTGGCAAGGAGGCTTGTACACACAAGTACAAGATTTCTTTGTCAATCTCTTCTGCTCAAAAACTTTGCCAGTGCAAAAACATATGGCATTTATTATGGCAACAAATCGTGTGAAAAATTTGGTGCTATTGGGAAGAAGAATTAATTAAATTATCGTGTCTGGCTTAATACAATGTCAAAACATACACATGGGGAAAAATTAATAAGGGACATATTAATCCACAGAAATGCAAGAGTTTCCCTTTTAACAGAGAAGTCCTTACATTTCTACCATAGGAAGAAGTAAATCATTAATGAGTTCAGATTCTGGACTGTGAGCATTCTTGGTGCTGAATAGGTTCCTACACACATTACACATAAATACAGTGAATGGAGTTAGATAGTTTTCATGGGATGTAATTTAGAAATCTCATTAATTCTGATCCAAATTAAAGAATGCATAAATTGTTCTTAATTTTAGAATATTTTTAGGTGAAACTACATGCAATTCACCTTAATGAAATGATGCAATGGTAAGGAATAAAATCCATGAATCGACAGGGAGTCAGAGCACTTGAGTTCTCACCACCTTCTCAAGATGACTTATCAATGATTTTTCCAAACTGTAAGTCTTCCAAAAGGCTTAAGCTGTATTTTTTCTTTTATCCCCAAACAGGCAGCTAGGGAAGAGTATCTTAAGTATTCAGAGTTCTCTATAGAGAGAAGATAAAATGCAGGAATGCAATAAGCTAATAAATACTAATTCAAACATAATATAGAAAATTCATTTGTTATTTAACTTAAACAGGCTCTGTCAATTAGTGAGTTTTAATTTGTCACCCCAAATTTGAGACTAGATGCAATAATGCAAGTCCTTGGATCATGTTAGAGACCAAAGATTTGTTCTGGTTTTTATTTTCTCTTCCTCATATTCTTTTCCCTAGAAAGGAGAGGGAGATGAGGTAAGCACTGGATTTATGCAGGACACAGTATGGATAATTTTGTTGAACAAAATAAAAATAAATCACAGCTATTTTCTGAATATATCCCTTTTTCTGTCAGAACAAATTTCAGATTGACAGTTGTTCAACAACATTTTCTATGACATCAGACATAATCACAACCTATTCTGCTACTTAAAAACATGGGACCCTGGCAACACAGCTTCCTCTCTCCAATCATGGGGCAGGAAAGCAACTGCAGGCTATTGCATTTGGATTTGTCAGAATAAATAATTAAAAAGCTCATCAGCTTCTCACTAATGAACAAGGAAATGTGATTAAGCAACTTTGAAGGAGAATAGCTGAAAACAATATAGAAATTATAGCAGGATGATTGCTG
Organism: Scytalopus superciliaris; assembly: GCA_013400415.1. Taxonomy (NCBI): domain Eukaryota; kingdom Metazoa; phylum Chordata; class Aves; order Passeriformes; family Rhinocryptidae; genus Scytalopus; species Scytalopus superciliaris. Next base: position 274,179 of record VXBX01006986.1, read on the forward strand.
TGATTGAGTGACTGAAATTTCTGAATAAGAGATTTCTTCAACAAGGCACGAGGACAGTAGTTTAATCTTCCATTAAAAGATTCCTGACAATTTGGAAAAGCTCTGAATCAGGAGATTACAGACGTCTCAGAGGCTGACAAGGCAGTCACTTCTCTTAATACAGCTACTTTCTGGCAAATGCTCAGAAATATATTGTCTGTGTGTGTGTGTAGTTTTGATCTTCGTTTTTACTGTTTCAAGACTCTTAACTTCTACCAAAGAATGACTAGCACATCTCTGACTAGGCTTTATTCTCAAAGACTCTGAAAATACAAATCGTATTTCAGACATTAAAATGTTCTAGAGATGCTTGCCAAGTTTACTGTGGCTAATATCTAAAATTGCACTGATTAGCTTCTGGAATGGTTCCTTGCAATTGCTTTGCATGTTAGTATCTCATTAAATATCTTTTTCCTTTTTATTTTTCTTTAGCACCAAAAAATATGCTTCCACCTTATATCTGTTTCTGTGCTTTTATTGTCTGCTATCCTATCTTATCTAAAGGAAATAGCACACTATACAGAAGCTCGAAGTGAAATAACAGACATCAGTGCAATTCTTCTGTATGTTTGAAGAAAGATAGCTTATTTTTTACCTTTATATACATCTATAAATGGTGTCATTTAATGAATAAAGGCGCAAAAGTCAACAAGCAGATTACAAAATTTATGTCCAAGAGTGGTTACATCAGACTGTAGAAGTTTCCAGATACTCAGATATAAAAGTGGTATGCACAAAAGTAAGTGTAAGATTCACAGTTACGCAGTTTAAAAAAAAAAAAAGTCAAACATCTTTTTAGTTACAGAAACCCTCATGTGCCTCAGATGGGATATTCAGCATTACAGATAATACTCAGGGGGTAAAACCGAGGCTGAAAAATGCTGTTCTACTTCAAGAGGTCTTTGAGGAAGTGATTCTTTATATTTTTCTACATGATGTAGGCCCACCATAGTGCAGCACATCCTATGCATAATAGAAGTCACTTCAATAGGGACATCTAGCAAAGACACAACCTCTCCTTGGAGAGGAGAGGTGTAGACGAGGTCTCCATCTTCCAGGAATTCTCTGCAGTTCTCTTTCCCAAAGTGCTCAGTGCGGGTAGGAGAGGAGGGAAGAAAAAGCAATGTATTTCCTTTTTATGTTTTTCCCAGGCCAAGTTCTGTGAAAACTTCTAAATTTTCTCTTGAGCAACTGGATTGCATGGGTGTCGTGAATGAAGCATTCACAATGTCCTTTCTCTTCTACAAAAAGAAGCGATGTCTTAGAAGAATAATTCTTCATTATTAAAGTTCCTTGCAGAATGACATTTTTAATTGGTTGTTACACTTATAATTTTATGAATATTATATTGTATCTCAGACATAGCAGTTTTCTTTCTGTACTGTGTTAGGATTGATACCTCCTTCCCATGTTCTGCAGAGCCAGATCTGGAGACAAACTTGCTTTTCCATTTATTTGTGCCCAAACATCTTAGTTTTATGAGTAGACTGGAACTAGAAATCTTGTAATTAGTGTGAATCCATTTCAGTGTAACTTTAGCTTTCTACTGTAGATTAATTATAGATAAATCCTTGGTGCAACAGTATTTCTGGAACATCTATATGAGGAAAGAAACATTTGCAAATTGTATATGCATTTAAAGAAACACAAAACTACCAATTTTGTGATAATTACCTTACAGCTACACCATTCTGAAAAATCATCTTATTTTTACATCGCCATAAAAATAATGCATCTGACATGTACATGCACTTTTCTTTTGTAGGTGGAATGGAGAAAATAAAACAGCATACCTTTGCATTAGTTCACTACACCTATACTGTGCTGTCTAACTTAAAATATGCCAATGGGGCTCCTGTAGTACGTATTTACAGCGATACAGATTTCAGCAATCCTGATGTCCAGGGTCCAATCATTAATTTTAATGTACTCGATGAAAGCGGAGAAGTGCTCGGCTTTTCAGAGGTATGTTTTTCTCTTGCTTTAACTTGAGTCTTATGATTGTATTTTAAGCATATTTACAATATTGTTCTTTATCCTAAAAGAAATATTTTATTCATAGTAGTCCCCGCTGAGGTTTTGGTTCTGCACCATATATACACACCACTTTTATAGTAGAAAGATAATCCAATAAAGAGTGCTAGCACAATATAAAGTACATAATAGCCAAAGGCAATATCTTACAGATTTAATACTCCACGACTAGGAAGTTTGGAAGTGGACTGTTTTAACAGGATATATTGACCAGGCAGTTTGATTTCTTGTTGCCTTCCTTCTCTTGAGTACTCAAAACTGGGAATTAAAGACCAAGTCTGGAAAAGCTGATGAAGAGACTGCCTTGGAGATGTGACATACAAGTGAAATCAGATCTCAGAATATTGCAGTCACCAGTGAAAGAGGAGTTCTCTTTTCTCTTCAGTTCTAATAATTGCATTCTTGTAATATTCCTGAGGAAGCATGAAATAAAATTGAATGATCAGTGTAAAGAGTGAGATTCAAGCTCAAAAAACCCTGAAATGCTCTCTTTCTCAGCAACTCTATCTAGCCTTTATGCATCAGGTATACCAAGTATATTTGATATGAAACTTCATTAAACTTTTCTCCCTTCAGTAGAGAGGTAATGATGTGTGACCGTAATTGTGTGTATGACTGTGCACCGTGTAGGCAGTGCATCATGTAGGGTAAAGTAGCTCACTTGCTCACCAGCAGAAGTCAAAAAATCACAGAGCTCTAGTTTTGCTTAATTCCTTCTTTCTTTTCATTGGCTGATGATTGAATAAGCCCAAAAGTCAAGTTAAAGTGTATGACCTTGATTTTTTAAAAGCTGTCAATAACTGAATAATTACCAATAACATCTGTCTTGGCAGTAACTTCCTCTGCAAGCAGTGGTGGCAGAGCTGCATCACTCTTGGAGCTTATAATTCTGACCATTAGGGAGAGAAAAGGAGCACTGCAAAAGGTGCTCAACACTCCTGGTGCCATAGAGGTGAAGAATAGGATAATGAGTGGAACATGGAGACATGTCTGTCAGAACACAAGAAGAGCTCCCTATATACACACAAGGGAGAACAGAAGGGAAGTGCTTACTTTGTAGTCTGTCAGTGTGGAGTTTTACTTTTTTCTTTAAGGCATTTACCACACCGATTAACATGGGATTGGGAAATGGATATAGCTCAAGAAGCTCTTCTTTACATGTGTCTTCTTTCAGAAAATGCTACCAAATATTGGCAAATATTCACGACATTTCATTTCAAAGCATTCCACATTTTAGGAGTGAATTAGCTATTTATGCAGTCTTGAATAAGTGTGGCATTGTTCTTAAAAGACTGGAAACATCAACATGGCTGGGTTTGTAAAACACTCCGCAAACACTTTTATGTTGCTTCTGTTCTTCGGTTAAAACCAAACCCTTTATTTTGATTTCTTATTTTCACAGTTTCTTAGTAAAAAAGTGGCTCATCCCTGTTTCACTTTTTTAACCTCAACTGTACCCTCAAAGAAAAAGTTCTTTTATAGTCTTATGCCTCCATTGTGCCTGGTTGCTGCAGTGGCTGCTTATAAAAAGCTTCTTTATTGATCTGCATCAGTTGGATTGTACTGTTCACCAGATTCTTGTAATTTTTGGCCTGAGTATGTAGAATGAAGAATTATAAAATTTTCGAATGCATACCAGTCACAACTGCAGTGCTTGTTAGATTACTTTTGTAATTAAAATAATGCACAATTTAATGACTTTTAGAAATTAATAAGCAGCAGAATTATCCTTTCCAAAGCTATAATGTTTTTATATATATAATTGACTTCTTTATGGAATGAAATTCTTTCATAGACATCATAGACAAGTTACAGGGAAGAAATTTCTGCTGATTCTTCTTTATGATTACAAAGAAAATACATACAGCAGAAAGTAAGCTTCATTGAAATCACAATATACAATCTAATCTCCATACCTCTATGCATCTCTAAAATTAGATAGGCTTATTCAAATCAAAGTCAAATCCATTACTTTCATTAATAGTTTGGAAGTGAAATAGTGTCCTCTAGTTTGGTCATGTCTGTTGTCTGTACATTCATGTGAATTCACTGGGCAGTCTACAAATGCAATCTTAATGGAATTAGGAGAACATGGTTTCAGAATACTTCCAGAAAACATTTTTGGGAATTTTTAATGAAGGGAAAGTTGGATGGCATTTCTATCTGACATGCCTACTACTAGTGGACACCAATTAATGACTCAGGTTGTCTTTCAGCTGGTATATTAAAAGAGAAATGACAGGATCTCCTGTTCCTTTATGGATGATATCTCACCTATAATAAATTACTTATAATCAGGCATCAGACAAGTTCTATTTGTCTTTCTGATGGGGGATTGTTATGTGCCCATTGCCAAGGCACAGTGGGACTGGACATTAACATTTGGAAGTGTGAAAAGGACAATATGACTAACTGATTCCAGAGAAAATATTATGCTTGGAGCAGTTTATTTGGAACATTTGAGATTGGCAAGAACGACTTCTAAGTAGACACTGTCTTCAGAGGATACCAAGCTTACATTTAAGCCTCAAGATTTACATAATTGGCGTGATATTCCAAACTCTGAACTAAGCCCAAGATATTTAGGATGTGAAAGGCATGTAGTGAAATACATGACATTTAATACCGCCACTGAAAAATTAAAACAGAGAAAAAACGATGTCTTTCATCTGAGTAGCAATGGGGAGGAAAGCTATTCTTACCTGCTCATATGATTGAGAAATCCACTTCTCAGTGTTTAATTACCATAGCTAACAAGATTGTGCAACCAAACACAAACATGCTTGAATTACATACAGGAGGTCAATTGTACCAACAGGCAATAGCCACAATCTCTGGTTCATCTTTAAGTAAAACCTTCATTGCAACACTGAAGATCAAAGGATGGCATTTCATGAAAGTGAGACATACAAATAACTATACTATGCATTCTCAGGGATGGCAGCAATTTTTACAGCCTCCTGTTCCAGTATATATGATATAGAATATTTGGATGTTAAGTGATAGGGTGGGAGTGAAATAATTATGGAGTTAGTTGAACTGCCATTGCTTTTTCCTTTAAATGTTTCTTTGTTATTTGTGAAGGGTAACATTGCTTTAGATTATTGTATTTGGAATAAACTTGCATTGCATACTATATGTATCATTCATTTAACGGACAGTTTAATTGCTAGTTTAGTTATTTTTCTCTCAGTGGTAATTAAAACCATTACAGAAGAGGAACTTGCAGACTTGCAGACTCCAAACATCAATAGTCACTCCAAGGCTTTGGTTCTTCAGATTTTTCATGAAACATTTCTCTATCTAGAAACAAAACTACTACAGTTTTGAAATTTCCGTAAACCTCTTTTCTTTGAGCAGTAAAACTGCATTAAATTTCCTCCTTTGAGCTGCACCAAACACTTCTGATGAAAATTATTTCCTTCAGTAAAGTTGTCTCATAGACTACTGTTGGTAGGAATTTGTTCTTGAAATTACTTGGGAGGACATCTGTATTCTTTTCACACAAGCTGCCTGTAGTCTGCATTTTGTCATGTCATTTTGTTATGTGTTTATTTGCACTGCGGCACCAAACAGCCCTGGTTATGAACAGAGGTTAAATTATGATGAGTGCTTGACAGGCCCAGGACATAAAGATGGCCTTTTTGCCAAACAGCTTCTTCACAGAATGAATACTTCCTCAGCATTATAGTTTTTGCTGCTAATGAACTGTGGACAGATGACAGACTGGTGATTTGGAAAGGTATGAAAGTGCAGGGATAGAGATGAAGGACCTCTGCTAAATCAGTGCTGCAGGATGGAAACAGCAAAGCTGACATTAAAGCAGCAAGTTGTCAGTCTTATGCTTCCTTGTGAGGCTACCAGAAAAGGAGAAGCAGTTAGCCCTACGTATTAAGGGAGATTGTGATGTCACAAAAAATGGCATTACATGCTTGGTGCTGAGCTAATACTGCAACTCGTCACAGAGTATCATCATTAGCTCATTTATTAACAATGAGTATCTGCAGCCTTCAGCATATATGAATGTCATGTGTTTATACATCCCCACGTCCTACCAACCTCTGAAATACTGTTTGACATCAATGACTCAACTTCAGTCTGCATCTTTGCCATCTTTTTTATCAAAACCTTGCACATGACTCTATGAGGCTGCAGCCTGATTTGAACACAGAGGAGATGAAACAGCTGTAAGGAAGCAACATTGATTTGAAACAACAGTCATACACGCACAAAAAAATAGACTTCTTATAAATTAGGTCAAGGTATGAACGTTGTTGAATGTTCTCTTCCATTTGCAGATGTGAAAAAAAAATCACCATCTCTGCTATGAGGGACCTTTTGTGCTACTATTATTTATAAAGTTTTTCCCTAGAACAGGGAGAAGGGATCTGTGAAATGTTCTTTGTACATTCAGTAGGTAAGTTCAGAGTAATTTCATAATCCTTTCATATTTTGTTCCGTAAAGTCAGTATGGAAGGTGGAAGAGGGGAAACCCATAGGAGGCACAGATGGGCAGATGGAATTTCACCTGAAACATTTGTTGAATTGTATGCACTGAAGAGCTCTTACCCAGTCACACCTTCCAATACAGTGTTTTCTGCTTCTAATGAAAAATAGCCCTTCCCTTATCAAACATTTTATTATTTCACTCTGGTCTTCTGAGACAATATTTTCTTTTCTCCTCCTGTGTCTAACAGGCTTTAAATAGTGAGCAAACCATCATAGCTGTCTTTTGAAAAATGGCCATCATTTCACATTTCAGCTCTGTTACCAGCACCCATTCCTAGTCTGTTTTTTCATGCTGCTTCCTTTGCTTGGAGCCTTAACGTAAGTAGAAGTAACTTACTGTGATTGTCTGACCTGCAGAAGTTTCTTGATATGTATATATGCTTGCCATGTCTCCTAAAAATCCATCCAGGAAGGAAATGAGCACCAGTCCATTAGCAGTCTCAGCCTTCTTGCCTACCACTTCACACTTGTGTGTGATAGACAAACTGCTATAACAGGAATCAGCTGCCAAAGATAGAGAATGTAAACATTTTGGTTTGCCTAAGGAATGCTCTTCTGCAGTGTTGCATATGAATGAATTTTGCCTCTCATGACTGAGAACCCTGCTCACATAGATTATAATCAGTTTTGTCTAGGAGCTTACATTAGCATGTCCTGGCTCACTCTCATCAACTCAGATAGAGTGAAGGGAGGTCTAGACTTTGAACTTACTTTCTTCACCCATTTCTCAATTAAAAGAAAAAAAAAAATCAACATTTCTCAGCAGATAACTTCTAGTGTGTGTCCCTTCAGCACAAATCTGTAATAGAATTTGATGACTGCTCTTGTTATGGCATATGCCTGCTGTCTCATCCAACTTTCTCTATCTCAACTGCCCTTGAATTAATGTAAGGATCAACTCAATGACGCACTGTTGGGTTTTTTTCCTTTCCTCCCTTTGCTTTCTGTCATTCTGAAGCGAAGATCAATGTCTTCCATCGGAATGTGTGTCCCCAAATCACTTACATCCAACCACTCACTGTGACAACTTCTGTACTTTGGTAACCTCTTTCAGCTAGCAGTAAATGCTAGGAGTATAAGAGGACAAAACCAGAATAAGACTCCCCCCACAAACAAAAGAAATCTTGTTTTCTTTTAACCCCATTTATCCTTCTGCATCCAAAGCATCCTATGTTAGTGAATTGTCTTGTAAGCAGCTTAGCACCCAAGCCAAATTCATCCCTGTGCTTTGAGAAGATGTGGAGGGGGGAAAACAGATCTTAGGATTGCATGGTCATCTTTACTAGAACCTTTCTGCAGCCTCCAGAGGCAATTTGTTCTGGAACTTAGCCATATTCAATACTACAAAATATTTCCTAGTAATTAACCTAAATGTCTCTCAGTGCAGCTGAAGTCTGTTATTACATGGATTCGGCAAAGAAGGAAACACCTGTGTGGGCAGGAAAAGAGTAAAAGAGAATTCCAGACATCCAAGGTGGGTGAAGAGTTGGGAAAGCAGCCTTAAACAGTGTTGTATGGTAGAGGTGTTACCAGGGAAGAGACAGCAATATACGCAGGTAAAAAATATTCCATCTGTTTGTATTTGGACATGTCTGAAAACAAAGGTAACACAGGACAAAATGGTGTGAGGCAGAATGGGAAATGCACATAAAACTAGTTACTCTAGGTACATAACATTATGATAGCCAGTTCTGGAAGCACTTTCATACTGCAAGTACACTTTCTTTGCTTTAGTTTCACAATGTTCTCTTTTAAGAGCTTCCTTTTCTTTTGGTAATATCTTAATGAATTTTTCAGCTGGACTTAGATCAGTAGCCAGGACCTGGGAATGGCCAGGTGAAATGCTCTCCTTCTGCTGTAGGCTTTCACTGTCACCTTGAGGGATTCAATGTCTGTCCTCCTTGCTTATTCTAACCTCACAGGAGTGGAGAGAAGATATGTTAAATACTAACAAATCTTCAGATATCAGGTGGCAGATACATTTCTATATACACACAGCTGGTTTCAATACATATTCATATCACTGCTCATCATTACATGATGAAAGGTGTTGGAGAAGAGAGATACCAGCTGTGGAAGGACAGCTTAATCAGCCCAGATCTGTGACTGCCTGAGCTCTGGAAAACTGCTTGCTGTGTTTATATGGACTGTTGCTATGTTTAAGGACTGTTTGCAGTTTAAAGTCTGTACCCCGTTTGAGGATTTTATCATGTTATATGTTTTTCCTCTGTTTCACTGTGTGTCCCTGCTGGAATTTTCCATCCCTCATAGCTTGTAACCCACCTCTGATTGGTCCCTGCTTGCAGCAGGACAGCATTTCCTTATATGGTCTGCATTTGCCCCTGTATTCCCAGTTTTGGAGGCTCTTGCCTTGTATTGCAAACCCCTCTCAGGCTTTTCCCTAAACCCCTCCCAAGTTCCACCCCATTCCAGAATCTTCCCTGATGATCCTATTTAAACCAGGCACCACTTTCAATTAAAAAAACCTCTTTTTCTACCTCATCTTTGGAGTGTGAGCACTCGGCACCCATTTCCCTACAAGACTGCAAAAGGGACCATGCAATACCTGGAGTGGGTAGATTTCTTGAAACACTTGCTGCTTGTGTCTTAGACGATACCCTTGGTAGATCAGCTCCAGGTCACTGTACATATGGTATATACAGAATTGGAGCAATGGCAAGAATTAGAGGAGGTGGAAGGGCGAAAGGAGCTACAGTATTTCACATGCACAGGAAGTTGCTGTCAGGTCAATTGGATCAGACTACTGACCGGAGTCTGGTAGTAGCTGTCAGTACTTGTCTGGAAATTTGTACCGTATCCCTACAGGAGAAAGCAGGTTGCTGTTAAGCAACAAGGGGGGATACTTCTGACTTCATTTAATCTATGTGAAATAAATCTTCATGGAAAAGTTATTAAACTAGAGATCTTTGTTGTTCTTTGAATTTAATTCTTTTATGTTTTTTTCCATCTGTTTCTTTTTACTGTCTTGTAAAACAATCATTCAGTTTTGCAAGTAACATGCACAGCATTTTTTCGTCTGGGCCACAGAAAATGGGAATCCATTTGTTAATTCCAGCTACGAACGCCTTTGCAGTGGTGCTCATATGACTCTGAGCTAGTTACACTAATGCTTTTAGAAGCATAACCACTCATTACATTAATTTTGATGACTCAGGGAAAGAAAAGTGTTCTCTAACTTGCTTAATGGGATTTTTGGCTGTCTTCCCACTACCTAAAAATTGCTGAGGTGATTACTCACTATTGATTTTAGTTATGGATTTAGCCATTGATTTCAGGAAGCCAGGGATGGCAGATGGACCCACACAATAGAATGCAAACAGGATTATAAGGACAAAAATATTGTTGTGAAGATTTCTGTTGAACATCCACTGATTTCCTTGGTCCCACTTAGTTTTCAATTGTACTGTGAATGTCTTGGAGGGAGATAGCAGCAATGCAGCAAACCACACTGCCTTCTCAATAAATAGCACCTTATTTCTTCAAACTGGCAAGAAATCATTGCAATCTGGATCTTTGCTTTGGTTACATGGCACTGGATGCTCAAAGACAGACCTTACAAAAAGGGGTTCTCACAATGCAGGAGGCAATTTCATTGATCTAGGTAGGGGATCACTGACTGAACATAAGGAAGTGCTGTGCTTCAGAGGCTCAATGCGATAAATGCAAACCTAGTTAGCAGGTAATGAAGCTCTCTTCTTGCTGAGGTAGTAGTGACAGAGTACAGGCTAAGTTGCTTTTTGTAATACCTCATTGCAGGGAACAAAAACACATGAGTCAGTATGCTTGAAATTCCCTGCTATTAAACTGCTCATCAGAGCTGATCAAGGTTAGAAAGCTTCATGAAAGCCTCGACTGAAGGTGTTGCCTGACACTGCTTCTCTGGTGTCCTTGCATGTTGCTAAGGAAATTAAAAGAGATAAAAGAAGGATGGTCATAGTTGTTCAGATGAAAGAATCTCAGATGAATGAGGGAGACTAAATATTTTCTGTTTAGTAACAGAGCCAAACTGTGGCTCTAAACTACAGACTTCATCACATAGGAGAAATGTGAAAAGAAACCACATGGCAGTAGCAAAAGAATTGCACTTCTGACAGCTTCCACTGGATTCCCTTTTCCTTCATTTTGGTAAAAGCAGATCAGCTGCCTTTGAATGCATGCAATGTCTAGTTTCAGTCCACCATCTGAATTCTTTGAAGACAAAAAGGGCCTGGCCCCACCTTCTCTATTACCTTGATTACATTTTCCTGCCCCTGCCCTCTTTCCCCCAATACTATATAGGACCCTGTATGGCCATAATTAAGGTAATATATGAACATGATCCACCATGGGATTTTAACCTCACAACCTCCTTGTGATCTATTATCCCCATCTTCAGAGGATAAATACAAACAGAACAGGATTTAAGTGTTTTAAAAGAAGGAAAAGGTGGAAAATATTTTGACTGGGATGTGAATTAAATCTGTGTTGCTAGACTTTTGGTATCAGGCACTGCACGTTTTTATTCCTAGGCATTGTTTCCACCTGTATTAGTCTACTACATTCCTCTTTATCCCTCTTCACATGAGTTGTAGCTCAGTCTTCTGCATGGCTTACCTCTGGCTTCCACATCCCTGACTAGCAGTAGTTTGACTGAAAGCCTTTAGCCTACAAAATAGCTGGGTATGCTCAATGGGATGTAGAGATATGGACGTTTTCCTATGGCCCACCAAGGAATGCTCTTCTAGTCAGAGTTAGGAAACAACAGAGGTCTTGGGTTCCTTTACTGTGCTTTTCTTCCTAGAAGCCATCCTTTTCCTGATGTCATTTTAGCAAACCATATTTTCATTTTCAGTGAATGCAGTTTGAAATGAAAAAAAACCCAAATGTCATTTATTGGGGAGACCTATGGCAAATGAGAAGCCAAATCACAGAAACAAAATCAAGGTGTTAGGCCTATTCATCAGACAGTTCAGTTTCAAATATCTGGATCTGGCACTCATGAAGTTTAAATATGTTCCAACTAGTCCGTGACCTAATTCACTGCATGTACTGCAGGAAGAAATAAATAGATGAAATGTGAGGTCATCCAGTGACAAGACTGTGTTTCATTTCTTCCTTACAGCCACCTCATCCCCAAGAAATCTTCTAGCTTCTGATTCTCAGAAATGTAAAATTTTTGTGACTCCTTTAAGCATGGAGGATCTGCACCTCGCTATGTATACAGAATCTTCCAAGTGAGAATTCCTGCAGAGTGGCAACTCACATATTCTGAATTATACTGATGTTTCCAGTCTGCTTCTCTCCCATGCAATCTTACCTGATATTTTACTGTCTTTAAAACTAGCAGAGAAAATTATAACTTCAACAGCAAAGTTTCTGATAAATTAGCTTTTACACTATCAGGCCACTGAGTTTGAAAATTTCAGTAAGCTTCAGTATCTCTGTCTAATACTTCACTGCCTTCTACGAAAGGGATTTTGTTCAGAGTGAGTGATGAACGGATGTAAACTGAAAAGAGATTTACATCCACTCTTCAGTTAGTTTAAACCATTGTCAACAGCTAGAGACTCAAAACTGAGGAGAAGAACAAATTCATCAATACTGAGGGAACCTGCCCACATGGAAATGATTTCCCTGAGATGGGAAAAATGCCTTTTGTTGCAGAAGACCATTCAGTTAAAGCAGTTTAATGATACTGTAACTCAGCTAAAATGCTTTTTTTCCCCCCGCTAAATGATTTGGAAACAAGTGCTGATTTCTTTTTTCTGACCTACTTCTTATTAAATTGTATTAAACAAGATTAAGTATGTATTTGCATCAGCAACAGCATTTCACAGTCAAACGCTGGATGACAGAAAGAGCTAGCTTATTTTCTCTCCAATTCCATGCCATGAATCAGTGAATTAATTTACCAGTGGATGTGGAGAACAGCATCATGAAGCCTGTTTTATAACCAGCCATCAGTGGTGTGCAGTGAAATTCTTGTAATGAGCAAATCCATCAGACATACAAACTGCTCTGATATGTGGGCATTATAGAAAGTAGAATCCCAATTCCTGAAGGACAGTACCTGCCAGTATTGACTTATATGACCTTTTTTTTTCAGAACATTTCATGATGTATTATAAAACGTTCCTTTATTCATGTGAATAATTCTTGTAATACTCAGTAAAATAACTTACACAAATAAGAAGTACTTGCTTGAATAAGAGCTACAAAATTGTATGCTATGGGAATAACTTCACCAAGAATTCTTGCTGAAAGTCTTAGACTTAGCTGATTAGGAATAATGCAAAATTGTATATCTTTACTCTCACTGAGTATATATATGTATATATACACCTATAGCAAGTATCATTCTCAGACTTATTTCAATGGAACCTGAAGCCAGAAAAAAGCTTACATCTTTCAGCTGACTGTCCCAGAGGCCCTCAAGTGGGTAGCAGAAGTCAGTCATTTAGCAAAGGCAGAAAAGTCACCTGTGCAGCTGTTTGACAAGGAATGAGAAAACAGAACACACCAGAAGCTCATTGCTTTGCAGAGCTTTCCAGCTGCTGAGTGTCACCTAAAATACCAGATCTCCAAGAGGGAACTATTGTAGGGTAATGCATGACGGTGAGGAGGGGGGAAGCTGTCCACTTCGATATTTTTCATATTAAAAAAAAAAAAGTCACTTTTTATATGATAGAGAACTATGAAAAAACACAAAATGTGAGCATTTAATCAATCTGGCCACACTAAAGGAAAGCTTATTGGGGAAAAAAACAACCATTTAAAAAAATTGGTTTAGGCAAACTTCATTCATGTATCTTTATTAAAATTGAAGACTGTGGCTTGGAAATGTGAAAAGCACCTTTTACTTGTCCAAAATGAAGATTATGTGACATCAGAAGCGTTGAAGTGTGAGGCATCCTACAGGGCCAGGCCTACAGTAAAGAACTTCAGTAAAAATAATGCCAACGGGCTCTGAGGGACAGGAGGGACTTATATCGTGATGGCTTAATTACCATGTTCTCACTGACTGAAATAGTAAAAATGCTGCAAGATTTCTGCATGTGTTTTGCAGTTTCAGTGTAGTCTTAAAGGTCTAAAAGAGCAAGGCACAATAGTTCCCAATATCAGACCGAGGGAATCACCAAAACTGACAATCTGCGTACATTAAGCTTCAGTATCCCATTTAGTACCATTCATGCTTCTGTGCCTTCATTGAGGAACATATTTCTGGCTCCCAGAAGTCAGCTGCCACTGTTACAAACAGAGCTGCAAACAAAGGTCTGTATTTCATAACTGTGAGCTCAATATCCATTATTGCTCCTTATGGCAATTTTAAAGATGTGCTTTATTTAAGTAAATTTTTCTTCATTGAAATAACTGTAACAGATGTTTTATGTTCTGTTTGTTTTGCTATGTGGTAGCACTGCAGGGAGACATTAAATTAACTCCCCAGGTAGCATATTTATAGGGTGAAGCTAAAGAAGAAGAAATCAAAACATGTCAAAGGGAAAGCCAAGCATGTGTTCAAGGTACAGATATTTTTACAGTGCTGCCTTTACTGATTCCATGGTGTCATTGTTTCCACTGAAAACTGTGCATCACATTCCCAAGACCTGTGTACAGTATCCCATTAATGATAATGAATTTCAGTTAATACTAAAGCTGGGCATAACCTTTGTTCTCCAGTGTCTCAGTTTGAGACAATGTAGAGGGGCAGAAACCTCAGACAGAAGCTTCCTCCCTTGGATTCAATACCCCTGGTTTCTCCAATACAGAGAGGCACATACGCCCAGTTGTAAGTGAAAAAAATAAGTCTTTTCCAAGAAGTGCTAATGAAAATTCTGGTAAAATTGGGTTAAACCAACTGATGAGGAGAAACTTCCCAAGCCCCACCTGGACCAAACTGAGTTGGTGACCGGCCTCTCCTACGTGGAAAAAACCCACGTGGCCACAAGATAGAGACAAGATAGTCACCTGCCATGTGTTTTGCCTCCCCTGTGTCCAGAAAACCTGGTAGGAACAGCTGGAGAGTCAGTGCTGGAGTGAGACTGAAGTGCCAGTACAGGCAGTCAGAGCAGGTCTTCAGACCTCCCAGGCGACCTCCCCAGACACCCACTGGACCAGTGACCAGCCCTGACTGCTGCAGCTTCAATGTTCGTTGGGTGAAGTGGTGGTTGTAGTCCTGTTGACATGGTGGTTGCAGTTCAGATCCATCACAGCTGTGGTAGAAGCCCTGGGTGGTAAGGAAAAAGTCACAGATAGCAAGGGAAAACATCCCAGTGTTGAGTGAAGTCCAAGTGTGGTCCTTTAGGGGGCCTAGGCTAGGTGGGAACTCCATCAGGACTTCACCTGGAGTGGGGAGTTGCACACAGGATGGTGTAGTACTGAATCACAGGATCAAAGGAGTCTTTGACACCTTCTAAGATGCTACAGCTGCCGCTTATGTGAGCACAAGTGGATTCCTTATGGTCCATCAGCAGAGATGAATATCTTCAGGCTGTGTGTGAATTGTCATCATGCTTTCCTGAATGGGAGTTATCACAGCTGAGTCATCTGTGTAAGGACAAAGAAACAACATCCAACTTGTATCCTGAGGTGACAGGTGTGCATGCCCTCATCAACCTTGGATGGTTACTTTGCACATCATTAGCTTGCACCTGGATTGTCTAAGTCATCAGTGTTCCAGTCTTTCATGCTTGTGGATACATTCTTCTCCTAGGATAATAGTACCACCCTTACCTTATCTCAAGATCCTGTCACAGTCCAAATCAGTAGGCGTATCTGTGGATAAGAGAAAAGGTGGATACCTGAATTCAGGACATCCTGAATGAAAATTCATATATTCCTTTAATGATCATATGTTTTTATGTATCAGTAATTGTTGTCTACTGTACAGATTAATATATGTCAGAATTTAAGTATTATTTTAGAAGGGTATTGAGTTGTATGGCTAGAATGAAATTGCTGTTCACTAAAGAACAATAATTATTTATTTGACAAAATTGAAAAGATGAAAAAAAATTCTTGTTTGCAGTTCCTTGAAGTAGTGTCATGGAAACTTCATTACACTATGTACACTTTGATAAACAAGGCTGTTCCAGCAGTGTTTCTTCAAAAAAGTATTAATAATAAGAAAATTATATATTTTAAAGCTTTTTGTATACTGAGTAAATAAGCCCAAACACTGTACAATTTCAGTAGTGAAGTATCTGTCATGGTTTTTGTCTTGCTTATTATCATTAACAGAATGATAGATCTGCCCACAAGTCACTAGCACCATGACAAACCATATTATGGCAGGATGACAATTTTTCTCATCTAAATGAAAAAAGATGTCAAGAAAATGTCACTGTTCCCAGATTGAAGTCTTCTGACAAAACAAAGCTAGCAACGCGACAACAGTATTTCTCAACAGCTGCCTTTTACTATAACTTCAATTTGAGAAGTATACTTTGAAGACAGGATATTCTCCAAGTCATTAATCATGAATAGGGATTTTGGGACTGTTTCTTTTCTCTGCTTTCCAAGTCTGCATATATGGAGTTATTTTTATTGTATCTCTCTTGGAAAACCAAACCATTTTGAACTGAACTAATGGTGCAGAACATACTTAAGTGTGAACTCGAGAACTTGTGCACTATAGCAATGTAGGATTTCTACTGTGTATACTGCACATTTATGTGCAGAGAATGTTGTGCCCCACACATGAAAAAAAAAAAAGAAATAAAAAACAAGAACTCACTTTGAACTACTTTTATCAGACCTACACACTATTTAGGTTGAATTACTTCAACACAGAGTAAGTTCTAATAGAAGGCTTGGTTTTTCCAGCTGCCAAGATAGTGAATTTAAAGGTGCTTGGTGTCTCAGGCAGTTAAACTCAGAGATGTCAGAAGATAGACTGGCATCTAAAGATTAATGATGTTGAGACAGAAGATGAACTGAACTATACCAGAAAGTATTTGCTATATATATTGGGCCATTATCCTGCACAGGGGAAATTTATGTGAAAAACAATAAAAGCCAATAGAGATTAAGCCAGCTAGAAAAGTGAGGTTGAATATTTACATTGATACAGACAGATAAAGCGTGAGCTCAGAGTTAGAGAAGAGGTTAGTATGAAGTGGTTGACACTTCCATTGCTGCACTTTTAGGCAGCACTGTCACTCTGTGTGCAGCTGAGCCCAAGCTTCCTGCAAAGAGGATTCTGTCATGGGTACCGTGGGGTCCCCTCAGTCTGCAGTGTGGTTATTCTCAGAGCTCTCAGTTCTACATTTTGAAGAAAAGGAGCAAAAGCACGGAGGGGTTAATGCAACTTGTGCAAGGTTGTTCTGGCAGTCAGCGGTAGAGGTAGGATGTGTCAGATTTTACGCATTTGACTGTTCTTTCTGCCAGTCCTGACCAGGAATGTTCATCATTTCTTGTCAAAGAAATAACTGGTGGCAGCTCAGCTAACCTTACCAGCTGCTCTTTGTTGCTTTTTGAAATCAATATAAAGCATTTCCAGGTCCCTGCAGTGAGCCTCAATGGTTTCTTAGCTGTGCTAAGAGGGTCCCTGTGGTGTGCTTCCCTTGTTTCTTAGCTGTGCTATGAAACCCTGACAATGCATATCCTCTGCCATCCTCCCAGTGCATGCATTTGTATGTCTCCTTCTGAGGCACATATGGACATGTGCTTCTGTTCTCTTTGCACATCGTTTTCATTACTTTGCATAATTTATGCATGCCAGTTTGTCTTCAAGTAGTGTATTTCTGCCCATTCCTTATTTAGTGGATGATAATGAAATAGTGTAACACCAAACAGCACAGCACAAGGGAAAAATGTACCAGGGAATTTGGTAGACTTGGTGGTTTGTTGTGCAACACTCAAAGGGTCTTTCCAGTTTGCTGCCTGGCTTGTCAGATGTTATTGCCTACTGAGAGGCTGATCCTTCCAGAACTTGTGTTCCAAAATCCCACAGGTATCGTCAGTTTCTGTAATGAGGACTTGCATTTTCAGATCCTTGGAGAGCAAGATTTTCTTTAGCTAACTGAAAAGGTGCCTCAGGCCTCTCTTCATTATCTACAGAAGCAGTTGCAGGTGGTGATTCTGTCAAGACACCAAGTGACACTTTACTGCAGGTCTGTAATTAGCACTACTGATGTGAATAAACCTGTCTACAGGTTTAAAATTAAGCAGATGTATCAGCATTTACAGCTTCAGGACCTGAACCTTTATGCCCTGTTGGTGTGTGTTTTGTGTATAGTAGTCTCTCAATGCCAAGATAAGCTTTCTGCTTCTACAACAGTTTTCTTCTAGCTGAAATAACAAAGCTGAGAAATCCTAAATCTCTATGAGAATGGGAAAAGCTACAGTAAGTTGTTAATAAATTAGAGATCGTTTACCTTCATTGATTTCTTTCTTTAAAACATTCTGTCTTGTTGAGCACAACTTCAAAATGTCTGTTTTTCATTCTGCTCCTGTATCTGCTGCTGAATTGGGAAGGTGGACAAGATGGCCAGTCTCCACAACATACATGTCCGCACGGGTTGCTTCTGTAACACAGGAGCCTGCCAGATGCATTTGGATATGAGCAATGAGGACATCCAAAGAAACCTGCAGGTTCGTTTCTGAATGTGGTTAATGGTAGATATGTTGCTCGTGAAAAATACTTAGATTCAGTGACCCAGGAGACATCTTCTGGCTATCATTTCTGAATTTCCTGAAGGTAGGAGGTTTGAAGGGCAGCAGAAAATCTGCCTCTGTGTAAAAAAATACAGATATTTAGAAGCTAAAGTAAGTGCATCCTGTCCCATGGTTTAGAGTCTCTGTGACTTTAAGAATGAAGGTAACTTTGATTTGCTTTCTCTGACCTTTCAACTCAATTTCCTTGTTAGAGAACTAAATTAATTTCAATTCATTGAAATGAGACATTGAAACAAAATCATGTGACAGATCCAAAGAAGTATCTGTTGCTTGTTTTCATTTCATTGGAGAAAAGGAAATTTTGGCTTCTTGTTCATCCAGACTTTGTGCAGAACAGCAATTCCTGGAAAATTCATCTCATGTTGTTCCTTGTTTATCCTTAATTGTACTTAATAATGTTCAAGTATTGTAGACCTATTGTTGTTGGGTGTTACAGTTTAAAATACATATGCAAATTGGACAAGAAATAATAAATGGGAATACACAGTGAATCTCAGAGAATGAAGTCAGTTCATATGCCATCTACTTAGATTACTGGTGTGTTAGATTGTTAGAATATGAATGTAAAGACTATTTTCAAGATTACTAATATTTTCCATAAACTCTCATTAAAATATATACAGCAGGATGTATTACAGTGAAGTGGGGGAGGCTTCCTGTCTGCATATTTGTCAGAGTTTGAAATTACACTAAATTAATTCAGAACAATCAAAAATTTTATTATTGGTGTTTTTAAAAAGGTAAAAAAAAAAAATCTAGTGGCTCTACTGATATTATAGGTCCCTCATAATTTCACAGAGACATTTAGATAACTTTTACAAACACATTTAAGTGCAGGATTTATAAGATAAGTTCTTAAATGCAGGGGAGGTCTTTAATGCATTCCTTGGCAAAATGATGCTTTGTTTTACCATGGAAGCTCTCTCCTCTGAGAAAAGAAAAAAGGGTATATCCTTCTGCTGAAGTGAAAAATACCTAATAACCAGCTTCAGTGTGCTTAGATCTCCTTATTCAATGAGGATTTTGCTAAGGACTGAGTGGCCTTGTTTAGGTCTGCATCATTTAAATGGGGATAGGCCAAAGTAAAATTTATGGAGACACTTAATCTGCCAAAAGTTGTATGGTGAGGTGATACAGTCATGCAGTCATTATTTTGGGATGTTCCATTCCCATCAGTCCTTTGAGAAGGATTGGGGTGAGTTATTGACAACATTACTGTGTAGTGGAAGTCATCTTTTATCACATTATTTGCACATATACTTTGGTTTCATCTTTTCCTGGGGTGCTGCATGTATTCTTTCCTCGTGAAGATTTACATGTATAAAATGCCTGTGAGGGAGGACTTTCTGTCCTCGAGGGTCCCTGGAGAAGCATGGTTAGTTTTCTTAGGATGTTACATGGGAACTTGTTTACTTATTTGCACAGCAGGAACCTTTCTCCTCAGTCAATCAAGCAATATTTGGCAGAAGGGTTGCAGAAGGATATATTAACAGATGCAACCTAATTTTGCAAATGCTGCTTCTACTCTGTTGTCAAGGATAAAAACTACATCACAGTGCACTAAAGTATTTACTACTGTATTGCATGCCTTGACATAGATGTAGATTTTTTTATTTCTCTTTGGATAAATGGGATCTGCGTTCATTGTACTGCGACATTTCTTATTTTAAAAAACCCCCTCATGTAAATAAACTATTCATGCTTCCATTTTTAATGTAATAGAAATGTGTAAATAAATTAAATTCTGAGGAAAAAAACCTAACAGCTGCTGCATTTAGAGGAACAAGATACTGAGTTAGGACTAAATCTTATGTCCATTGGTGAGCTAATGTTGGATGGATGAATAAAGACAGACTCTAGCTTACTTCACTGTGGGTGAGTGGCAGCACTCACTGACCCACTTATGGAATGAGAAACTTCTGCTCTTAAGGGAGAGTTTTCCATAGAGTTGTATGAAACACATATCAAGTAGAAGGGTACAACATGGAGGTCACTATAGGGACTTTTCAACAAAAGTTTTTCAGGTGAAAACTTGTGTTCTTCAAAGGAGGAAGTGCTAGAGGGAGAGGCTAGTTCCCTCCATCCTGAAAGAAATGTGTTGACTGCATCAGCAAGAGAGATTTGCTGCGTATTCCAATGACAAGGGATGTCACTTTGGATGTTTGAGCTCTAGATCTCTGCTGTTTAACACAAGCTATGAATAAGCTCCTGGTGGTATAAAATGGAACTGTTCTGACAATGAATATTGAGAAAACTGCCTCATAAATTTCAGCCATCTCATAGTTTCACTTATCTGAACATAATATCCCAATTTAAATTCCAGTGAACTATTCAGGTGAGACTGGAATATCCCTGGAGACTGCCCTAGCTAGCAGGCAATCACGAGACATACAACCTTGTTGTGATTCTTGATATGTTTTTAAGTACTATCTCTTCCCTTAGAGTAGAATAGGACAAGCAGCTCAAAATTATCTTCTTCTCAGTGTGAGTAAATCATAAGATAGTTGGTTTGGAGTTTTTTTTCTCCATTTTCTCTTTTTATTCATGAGTTAATCTTGTATTTTATACAACAGTTTTTCAGGTTAGATTTAAGATACTCATTAATAACTAGGTAAAATTAGAGAGAAATAAAGTGTCATCACAGTTGTCTGGTTTTCTTCCTGTTTCAAACTAGGCTGGCCATGTCTGTGGAGATAATATAGATGTAGTTGATGGACGTCCCACTGGTTCTGTGAGAATATCCTTTGGCTACATGTCTTCTTTTGAAGATGCAGAGAATTTTTTGAATTTCATCATAGCCACCACACTCTCCAAATCGGACACTGAGGTTCCTTTACAGATAACAGAGCCTATTCCAGATGACCACCCTTCCTTTAACAATGCAGATAATTTGTCTCCAATACTGCAGACCTCAGATGGAGAACTCAGGAATAATCTGTCTGCGACAGAGACAACTGTCAACTGGCACCCACCAGAGACTGAGTCCGAAAGCATAAGGGCAGCTGTTTCTGAGACTGCAGTGCCAACATGTAGGAAAGGTGGCAAGCCCATCACTGTTGTCAACATTTACCTCTATCCAATCAAATCCTGCTCTGCATTTGAGGTATGTGCTTTGAATCATTCTGAAGTATTTATTCAGCTCTGTCTCATGTTTTTCCTTGCCCCTCTTGGGCACATGCATGAGATGCTGGGAAGCAGTGTGTGGGTACCCATGTTTCCTTTTTTTCCAATTTCTAGGATCAAGTCCTGCCTGTTAGAGTATTTCGAAGGATTTTCAATTAGGCTGAAGTTACAAGGTGCAAATGTCTTCTGCTCTCCCCTCCCCCACAACAGACAAATCTGCACATAATATGCTGTCTTGAAGAAAATAGTTGGATTTGCAAAACTTGACTAAAATATAATCAAGTAATTAGTATGCTTTTACAGAATTACATGTGATGGACTTGTAGGCATTGATGGGTAGGCAGCAATTGAGAAATAACTTGATTAACATGTTATAATTGAGAGGCGTCTGATTTACATTACAAAGAAATGTTATCATTAAAAATACATTTGCAATAGAAATATGACATTTAAGTGTTGCTGCACTATTTGAAAGTTCACTCTTTGAAGATTTTAATTGCTTTTTTACCAAGTTAATAATATCATCACCTTAGCTGTGACTTTTTTTTTTTAATAATGCATGATGAAATAGGTGTATGGCCCACACATGACCTAGAATGTGACTCTGCTTAGTACCATACTGGGAAGCGATTTAATGAATGTCAATAACAGTATAACTTTGCTCATGAAAATTACTGGTGTAGGCCTCTGTCTCACATCTGCACAAAAATTGGGGTCAAATCCAGAGACAAATCCCCTGCATTTCAAAGAGGGCTTCTCAGCTCATTTGATCATGTTTTTTTGGTTTTTTCCTCCTTAATGCAGAAAGAGGTTGGGCAATTAAACACTGTCAAATGATCAACAAAACATCTGTATTTTCAAACTGGATTTGGCTTATGATGTCTTTAATTCAGGAGCACAATCCTGAGCATTAAATGAGACCTGAACAAGCAATTTCCACCCCTTATTAACTTCCCACTAGATCAAACTGTTTAGAAAATCAAATTAATTACCCATTTCATGTGAAAATTTTTTAACCTTTGTTTAAGTGTTGCAGTTTTTATAGCTGTATTACAGAAGCCCACTATAGGAGCTGCCGAAATATGTTGTAGCAGTATTCAGGCCCCTTTGGGGTTAAATTCTATTTTTAATGTGCAGGCTGGTGTTGTGAGATACATACCAACATTCAGCACTAGGAAGGCTTTGAAGTGATTTTGCCCAGGAGCAGGTAAGATGTACCTCAGCATGAAAGGAAGCTTATGTTTCTCCACAAACTGAGCCAGGTTTCTTCTCTTCAAGTTCTTTGACAGGAAATGACTCTGAGTGGTAAATTCAGACAAATGTAGTACTCCCTGACAGACAGAACTGCAATTTTATATGGAGATGGAAAATCCCCATGCCTCATGCACACTTCTTGTGCCAGGCATGTGTTAATGGGCCTAGAGGGAAAACAGGGTTCATCTTACCTCAGCTTACAACTCTAAAGTTAGATATTGTTGTGTAGGCAGTGAGAGGTGGAGACCTGCTAATTCATTTTATCAGAAAGTAGGCATCTGCAGTAGGAAATATAAATTGTTCCTGGATATTTCTGTCTCTTTTCATCGACTACAAGAGGAATCCAAGGCAACTTGAATTATACAGACAATAGTAGCTGAGCTGTATAATTTAAAAATAGATATTAAAAGTGCAACTACATTATGAAGTTTAATTTTGCATGCCTAGAGTAATTTTTGAAGTCTGTTTTGATTTTTTTATGACTAAGCAGCAGCCACATTAGAATCAAGTAAGCTAAGCACTGTCAGAGCCTAAGGGTAATAGACAATTAAATATATACTGGATTTAGTATATGGTACTGGAAGGGACTGGAAATTCACTATAAATAGCACTTCCTTCTTCTCCTCCTCTTTTCAAAGGCTGTTATTTGTGCATTTCCACATGGTTTATACAAGATACATGAGTGCATATGAAAGTAGAAGTTGACATAACAGATATGCTGACAAAGGGGTTCCACAGCATAGGAAGAGCAGGCCAGCAGATGAAGTCAAACAAGTAGTTTTATTTTCATTATATATTTTTATATTGAAGTAAATCCCCCCAAAAATGTATTTTCTTTTGTGATATTCTTCCTGTCCACTAGCATTCATCATTTTTTTCTTGCCAAAAGTCTGACAGGCACTTCTAGACCTGTCATACGTTCCTAAACAGCCTATGAAAGATCTGTCAGTCTTATTGTCTGCCTATTGAAGGTATAAAAATGCCAACTTGCAGACCACCATTTGTAAAATGAGTTTTCAAACTCGGTTAATCCCATTCTTAGTCAGTCAGTGGCTTAGTCACTTCCCAATGGGTAAGAGTAGAATAGAAAGCCGTGGCTTCCAGAACAGACACCGTTGCTAACTGCAGAGTGCACCAACCTCCACCATATATATATATACATATATGTATGTATGTGTATATGCATGTATGTATATGTATATATGTGTGTGTATATATATCTATATCTATATACACTATAGATATAAGTCTATATGTGCCGTAACTGCAACTTAAGCCTGTATCACCTTGAAACAGGAAAACAACCCATGGCACATGCACTGGAGTTGGAAACAAGATGTACTAGAGAAACCTTATCATAATTAAATGGAATCAAATCCTGAAAATTATTTTGCCTTCTAAAACAATGATTATACCAGAATCTCTAGGCTTTATCTTGTAAAGACTGAATCATATGCAAAACAATTCCTTTGCAATTTGGTTAGTCATCATTGTCATACAGACTTCACACTTAGCATTAAATTATCTCCTTACTTCAATAAACTCATAAACTTCTGAAGCAATAATCACCTAACTTGTAGTTTCCTTAGTCTTTGATTACAGTCCATGAATTGAAATCCAGTTTCACGTTTTAAGTCTAAAATAGTTTTAGATGCTTTGTAGTCGTTAGAAATTTAGAACAATATTTTCAATTTGATCTCCGTTTTTATCAGTTATAGGGTAACTAAGACAGCTGATGTGAAAAGATGAAAGTGATTTAAGTACTGGGCTGTAATAAATTCATTCATCTTGTGATGCTTTGATACTTGAGATCAGAAGCTCATGGATTTGTAAGTTCAAGTGCAGGCCTTCGTCTGGTATGGGAGGTCAGACCTTTAGCATGTGTAGTAAATAGGTTTTATTGTAACTACATGATCACTTGCATTTTCCTAAAATAATATATGCAGTGGAAAGTTCCAGCTAACCATGCATGCAGGACCAAGTCCATCTGCCAGAAAGCTGCCCACTGACTTGCTGGTTGCAGGACAAATGATTCGTGGCAGGAGAACAAACTTGAGGAGGATATAAGTACAAACTCACAGCTGATTGATCTCTTTAGAGTCATATAATCTCCTCCTCTCCTAAACTCTGATTTCTCTGTTCTATTCTAAGTGACTTAGTACAAGAGGTACTTGACCTCCAGAGAGAATGAGAGTGCAGAGTGCTTTGGCAGCTGGGAGAATGGAGATTGGCATGAAGACCATCATCTCACTGTAGGTCAGATAGTTCCTGCAGCATTTTATAGTATTCCTGGCCATGGGACAGTCTCTTTTCAGTGTGTTCCATGGATTTTGTACACATGGCACAGAAAGCAGAGAGCAAAATAGTCTAACTTCTTAAATATGTTTTCTTTTCCCTACAATTATTTTATTAAGTTGAGAGAAGCACAGGAGTAACCTTTATCCCAGATGACTTTCTTCTACTTTTCCAACATAGAAATGTGTTTTAAACATGCATTTTTAAACATGTACATCTTTCATGTCGATGAATTTTGCATAATTGTATAATGCAATGTGCCTAGTGAAAGAAGTTGGGACTTTAAACATTAATAACTTTATTATTCTTGCAGTAGATTTCAGAGTATAAAAAAAAATTGCATCTCAACAGAGAAGACGAATTAGCTTTTAATTTAAAATACAATGCAAATTCCTGGTGATCAGTGGATATATTATACGTAAGACCACTAACATTTTTAAACTTACATAATTTAAAAACTATTCAGTGATTCCTTTAATGTGTTCAAAAACTGTGCTAGCCTTCATGATGACATTCCTGTGAACTAAAGGAGAAATGCAGCCCAAAATGTTTTAAAGAAAATTCTGAAATAAACAAAAAACAGAACAAAACCCCCACTTTTTTTTGCAGTAGATATTTTTATTTTACAATAAGAAAACTGGACTAAAGCAGGTAGAACAATGCCAAGTACTAGCTGTACTGTGCAATGATCCTTGCTTGTGAAAGGTAGAGACGTCCTTATATTAAATGATGCTGGGATGAATCATCATCTGCCATGCTAGGAATGAAGGTGTATGCTAGCATCTATCAGTAACATCATGATCTCCCTGCTTTTTTTCTGTCCTCCCCCTTTTAATATGTCTCAGTAGTCAGAGATGGCCAGACAAGTTCAGGGAATCATGTTAGAAGCTGTATAATGCAATATTGCTCACTGTCACATGTGCTAACCTGCTTCATTTCGCTTTGCAGTAAGCTTACTTGGTTGCTTTACTGCACTGTACTGGTTGCCTCAATATAGGTATTCAGTGGCATTTGAGCACCCTGCCTGTCCTCCTGCTGCTGATCTCAGTGCAGTGTGGATTGTCTTTGTAGCCTGCATCATATGTGCTGGCCCTCAGCAGAGAACTCGGGCATAGTCAGAGGGAGCCAAATTGAACCACTCTTCTCATGTGTCAGATGAAAGCAGAGCAGGCAGACTTTGTTTGAACTTCTCTATTCTGTTGCTTGTAGTTATTTAAGAGTCCCTTCAGCCTCTTTGAGATAATGGCAGGAGATGGTCTGCACAGGTCTCAAGCCTAAGTGCTAAGAACAGAAACGAGTAGGTTCTTCCATTCTCATCTCCAGTGTCAGTATTCATAATAAACAAGGTCTGACTGTTTAGAACCATCTGCGACTCTCCATCCAAGGCAGGGCACACAGTTATTCTGTTGTTGCAATTGGGATTCTAGCAATATGTGCAATACAAGGAAGTCAAAAAGTGGAGAGGGATTAGGGCACTTGACAGTGTACAGGGAATATCCATGAGAGGACAGGAACTCACTGCAGAGCACAAGTCAGTGACCCTTACTGCAATGGCAAATACCCAGAGGAGAGGCAAAAATGGGCTGAGGACCTGTAGTTATGTGCTGCATCTTAGAGTGAAACATGGAGTTAGTTACCATTATTTGGACCTGTCAGAGGTATTTAGAATGGAAAGTGTTGATTATTTTGAAATACATGCTACCTAGTTAGCTGGGCTTGCCCTTTAATGCCTGTCAGTATGTAAAACGTAGCTGAATCTCTGATTAAAGAGAGAATGTTTTGTTTTGCTCATAAAACCTCTTGCCTTCAGTGAAGGGTAAGCAAACACTTCACCTATTTCCTGAATAAGATTGCTGTCCTGAAGTGGAACCAAAACAGCTGAATATTATAACAGGGAAC
The DNA here is from genome assembly GCA_013400415.1 of Scytalopus superciliaris. Taxonomy (NCBI): domain Eukaryota; kingdom Metazoa; phylum Chordata; class Aves; order Passeriformes; family Rhinocryptidae; genus Scytalopus; species Scytalopus superciliaris. The sequence continues at coordinate 301,011 of VXBX01006986.1, forward strand.
TAGGAACCTGTGCTGTTCTTCTATTTTTTTTTAGGTTATTCTGTTCTTTATATCTTGCAAATCCTGTAAATCTGTTGGATTCATGGGAGGATTTACTACCAATTAGTGATCTTCTGTTTTGGAAAGGAGATTTTTTTAGCAGGAAATTCTTGCAGCTCTCAGGTGATCACAAGCTGTTCAAATGCATTTTGTAGTCCAATTACATGGGATAACCAAAAATGCTGGTCTTTCCAAAGAATAATTTCCAGTAAGAACAAAGATCTGTTCTTCAGCTGATACTGCAGGTTTGAGGCTGTGATTCCTCTCTTAGAAAGACAGGGCAGAGGTTTACATGACTTAGTTGCTGTCAGTTTGAGGTGCTTGGACAATGTGGTTTTGGATGACACTGTCAGACATAAAGTTTCTCTATCACTGATTTTTTCATTCATGCTTGCTTTAAAAAACTGCCAAATAATATTATAAATCAAATAGCTTGATAAAACATATTTCTTCTCTTAAAATGTTTTCCATTTATTTTCTGTATTAAAAATAGTTGGTAGCACTGTGGCAAAGTTATTTAGGGCTGAGATTTGATGCTTTAAGTTTTCAGTCCGAGAGTGCCTGCGCTCTGTTTTCTCTAGTCAAGATGTCACTGTCAAGCTACTGCTGCAGACTTCTATAAAAACTGGAAATGTTTATAAGAATGAGATATTTCAGATTCTGTGAAGTTTTGGATAGAACACAAGATAAACAAAAATGTGATTTTAAATTAATCTAAACAGTGCTTCCAGCCATGATTTTCTTCAGACCATTAGGTTATGCTTGACATATCTTTTACTCAGTAATTTTTGCTAAAGTCAGCTAACTCATGTGAGCTGTACTAAGCTTTTCTACAAGAATTCAACCAATTTCAGCTGTAGTTAACTTTTCTCCATATTCAGCTATGACTGGAAAGCATATGTGAGCTGAAGAATATGTCTAAATGGCGAGCTATGTGTTAAAAGAATGGTATTAATATTTTAACATTCTGGAGGAGAAAGCAGATATTAATATCACCCAAAGGCATTAATAAAACTGCTCTCTTTTTGGATTTCAAGATTACCATCTGTGTAGTATCAGAAACAGATGTTCTTTCCACCAGAAAAAATGTAAGCAAAAGCAAGGACAATATGCTTGCATGGGCTATTGGTGGATGTAACGTGTTATAGAAGTGATGGAAGAACAGACAGCAAAGAAGTCAATGTGTTTTATTGTGAGGGGATATGAAGAACTATTCCCAGCCAAACCAGAAGCTTTTGTCAAATAGATTAATTGATAAGTGGTTCCCATATTATGAAAAACAAGGTTTTTCATCATTTTGAATTTCACATTTTTCTTGCTTTCTCTTTGTTTGGTTTTGCCTTAATTTATAAAACTCCTGTGAAATATCTGTGCTTTATAAGTTAAATGAAAATTGTTGTAGGGGAGAAGTCCTGAAAATGGATGAGTATAAAACTGAAAACAGTTTTCAGAGTCTTTCAGAGATTGTTTATTCTTATAGTGCTGTTAAATGAAGATGAATCATAATACGTAGCAAATTAGAGTAATATGATTTTGTTTTGTCAGCTTTGTGCAGTGATATCTTTAATTTGCAATTAAGGTTTCTCTTATAAAAGGCTGACATTGGCTTGCTCAAGTTTTCATAATTTCAATGTTTTATTAATGGATTCTTTTCTCTCACTTTTCTTTTCATCATGAATGTATTAATGCAGCCAACATTTTCTAAACCTTTGTATCCCTTCTTGGTGCTTTCCCAGGTTACAGAATGGCCAGTAGGAAACCAAGGTTTGTTGTATGACCGAAACTGGATGGTTGTAAACCAGAATGGAGTCTGCATGACTCAGAAGCAGGAGCCAAGACTGTGTCTTGTAAATCCTTCAATTGATCTGAAGCAAAAAATTATGGTCATTCAGGCAGAAGGTTAGTAAACAATATTCTTTTCTTCCCTTCTTTATTGGCATGCACCCATCAAACTACTGAATGCCATGCATGCTTACTGACTTCAGGGAAAAGTTCTGTGCCAGCTGTGGGCAATAAAAGCCCAAGCTGTAATATACAGCCCTGCAGGAGGGAGGCCCTAAATTGCTGTTGGGTTGGGCAGTGATTTCCTAAGTGAAATCATAAAACGGATGCTCCAGGATGGAGAAAGGAACAGATAGATGTGATAATTTACTGACTAATGTAACTTTCCACATCATGAAGTCCCATAGCCTGAAGGGACTGTTATGCCTGCAAAGGTAAAGGAAAAGAATAGCAGTCTAACATTAAACACACTGGCCAAATACCTTCCCGTCTTGTATCTCTTTTCCTTCTTCCATCTGTGGGATTAGATGGGTAGAGTCCAGTGGAAGTTAGTATGAATCAAAATAAGGACCAGGCATTATTTAGCTCAGTTAAATACTTGCACTAGCAGGCAAATATTTCATGATGCTTGAGCTTCTTGGGATTTATCAGAATACTTTTTTATTCTCTGATTAGGGGTGCAAAATGAAAAAGAAAAGAAAGAAAGCTTACGTAAAGTATTATAGAAAGCCTTTTGCTACTTGGGGGTGAATATAATTTATTTTGCTAACACTGCCATTGGCACTGAACACTGGAACAGGTTTGTATTCCACAGAAGTCATTATTAATGCTGAGTTTGCATGTGTCTGAGTGGTGTTCATCATTTCCCTGGGGTCTAACATTTACACAGCCTGTATGTCTTAACCATTAATAATACACATGAGCGCATTTTCAGCAGCTAGAGCAAAACAAGGGAACCTTTGGATTTTTCAGCCTTTATTAGAAATCCATGAGTGGACCTGTAACTACAGTCTATTTTCTATTTATACTTTACAGTTGTTGTCCTCTCCAGCTGTCTGAGCACCCTCCATAGAATTAAAGCTGACCAGTTGGTTCCTTTTGTCTGAAAAAGATTTCTCAAATTTGTGTTTGGATACTTCTACTAATCATGTGCTACTGCGTATATTTCTGATCCCAAACACAGTCTGTTCTTTTCTTTGGGATTCAAGACTTGCTCACTGGCACACAGACACTACTTTTTTCTACTCTTACCTCTATAATATTTATTTGAAAAGGTATCATTAATTCATTTCAATTCTATGTGGAGCACCTTACACCTCAAATTTTTGTAGTACAGCTGCATAGACAGCCTTCTCCCACAACTTTTAAATTATAAAGTGCTTCAGAACTAGTTATTTCTAGAAATTCAGTTCCTTACCATCTCTCTTGCTTTCTACACATACTTCTTGCTTGCAGACACAGTATGACGTCTTGTCCAAACTCTCCATTTATCCTTCACATTTTCAGACGTTCAGCTCTGTTGGGCCTTTTGATTGCTTCATTCTGCTCTTCTAAGTCTGTCCTTCATTTTCAACTTGCTAGTATTGTTCAGACAAGTGCATATCCATTAGTATGCCTGCACTGACATACTTCAGGGAGTCAGGAGGAAGTTTTCTCAGACAAAAGTGACAGTCAAGGCACCCATTTCTCACTGAGATTTACAATCTGTTGCCATAGTTAGGGCCAGGGAGACATTCACCTTTAAATACTACATTTTACTTTGTGTCATATTTGGAGTTTTCACTGTCAGTTGCCTTCCTTCTGATGACAGTGAGAATCATTTCCACACAGAAGTGATTGTCCAAGTCTATGGATCATTCTTCCAACAAAAAGTAATGGATCAGTTCTCCAGTGTGTTCTAACCTGGCTTTTATTTATAGTCTGCTTTGGTACAGCCAGTGTAAGAGCAGAGTCATTTTATTCTTTGTATAATGACTCTAGATACCAAAATCCTAGCCCATGAGGTGGTCTGGGCCCTCTTTTATAATAGTCTTGCTGGTTTTTACTCTTGTGGTGTTCTTGCAACTTGTGGCATTTTTTAATGCTTAGCGGTGAGATAATGGCTCTGTTTTCCTTGGGGAGTCTATTCCAGACCTTACTGCTCCTAAGATAGCACAGTGATGGGAGCACGTGCAAACTGACAGGGTAAGACTAAGCAGATAAGTCTGTAGGAAATTGCTTCAAGATTTATTTTGCGTTTTTCTCCTTTTACCTGCAGTCTAAATGCATGATTTGTTTGTTGGAGTTAAATTTTTAATTTTTAATTTCATCCCTTCACATATGTGGGTCAGTGTCATTTCTCCCATTTAAAATCATTTTGTGGCAGACAAATTTAATTTACTAAGTTGACTCTTTCCTTGAAATCACATGTTAATCACTGCTGCTTTTGTCACCACTCTTACCAGCCTGTCAGTCATCATGTCTGGGCTTCGCGAACAAAGATTTGAGAAGGGCTCTACCCACATTTGCTACAAGCGCGCTGGTGGCTAAAAAGGCCAATGCGTGATAGGCAAGTTTGGTCACAAAAGGCACAGTGGAAAGTCTCCACAGGCTGTATTGGCGAGGCACGGTTCTTTCTGTGCTGTCTTTTTTCTTCCAGACTGATCCTGCGTGCGCTCTCAAAGGAAGCAGCAGCGTTATAGATGGTGTGCCTCCATGCCTCCCGATTGGAGGCCAGAGCGGACCATTGATGGTGGTCAATATGGCCAAGGCTGAGGTGTTGTTTGAGGGAGTCCTTGTATCTCCTCTTCGGGGCTCCTCTCTTGCGGCAGCCGGTGGCAAGCTCACCATAGAGCACAATCTTAGGGAGGCGGTGATCCTCCATCCTGGAGACGTGTCCTGCCCAGCGCAGCTGCGTTCTCAGCAGCATGGCCTCAATGCTGGTGACCTCTGCCTGCTCCAGAACAGACACATTAGTCACGTAGTCTGTCCAGTGGATGTTTAGTATTGTCCGGAGGCAGCGCTGATGGAAGCGCTCGAGGAGTCGCAGGTGGTGACAATAGATAACCCAGGATTCAGAGCCATAAAGAAGAGTGGACAGTACAATGGCTCTGTAGACCTTGATCTTTGCACTTTTCTTCAGGTGTTTATTGTGCCAGACTCTTCTATGGAGTTTTCCAAAAGCTCTGTATGCCTTTGCTAACCTGTTATCTATCTCTTTGTCAATTTTACCATCTGAGGAAATGATGCTTCCCAGATAGGTGAACTGCTGGACTGACTTAAGCTCTGATTTGCCTATGGTGATGTGGGGATGGTGAAAGACTTCCTGAGGTGCAGGTTGATAGAGGACTTCTGTCTTCTTCATGCTGACTTCCAGCCCAAAAAGCTCAGCAGCCTGTCAGTAGTTTGTTGCTAATTTAGGACCTGAAGCTGAATACAGCATCAGAAGCTGGAGCAGTGATCCATGCGACGCAACTTGGCTGAGCCAGGCCGAGTATTCTGCAGCTCAGAGCCTTCATTGGCCTGTGTTGGTGGCTAATTTTATTTCAGATTTGTAGCACTTAGCCTGCTGACTAACAGCCACCTCCAGGTCTCTTCCAGATTTGCTGCTTTGTGAGTTATTTCTCCCATGGAATGCCTTCTACCCAAACTGCCTTTCCTCAGCTACAACAACATGCATCTTTCCAAGATGAGTTTTGTTTCCTTCGTCTCTCCTCTGCCTGTCGTCACAGCCCCTGTGCAGAGTTTCACTGTTCTTCTCATTTACTGAATCCCCTTACTCTGGTGAATGTGAAAACCCAGCAGCTCCCAAGCCAGCTGCCTCCCTCCTCTTCTGCTGTAACCGCTCTGTTTTCTCTGCCAGTTTCGCTGCTGTCATCTGCGCTTTTCCCATTGTGAGAGCAGGCTCTGGCACAGATCTCCATCTAGAGCGTGCTTTGCTCTCTGGAGGTGTCTCTCTCCAACAGTGAGAGCCTAAGGCAACTGTGCTGCTGGAATAGGTGTCTCTGCTAAGTGCCTAAAGACAAGTGGGTCCAATCCCACGTAGCTGAAGTATGCCGCCTTTTTAAAGCACATTTTACTGTTACACTATTAGATTATGTTGAAGACTTTATCTGTGCCACTTTTAAAACATAATGAGTCTGTTCTCTCACCCCTTCCAGGCACATGCTTTCCTCTCCCTCTAGAATTTTTCATTAGTGGAAAATTTGTTTATGGCTATTTTATTTCAATATGGTTTAATATTCTGTGTCTTCTCTGTCCAAAAAAATAAAATTGTCAGCATGATTTAGTGTGACAGTAACTACTTTAATACCTTTTTCTGAATCCTCTATGTGCTGAGACACCATTTCAGGTTCTTTCTTTAACCCCTGCATGTTGGGTGTCTCTGTAACCCATCTAACAACCAGGCTTGGATGAGCGGACTGGCTGTGTGACTGACCCAGATGCGCAATCCTGTCCCCACTGTGGGTAGCAAGGACAGCAGAGTGAGGCTCTACAAAAGGCTAAAACTGCCTGAAGGCTTAGGATCTTTCCCTGGCATGCCTGCAAAATTAGTTGGCTTGCATGGCAGCTGGAGAACTCCAGGTATTTCCCTGATACCTGAGGAAGGGGGTAAGATAGACAGAGGGAACGGAAGGGCTTGTGCCTAGTCTTTCTTCAGCAGAGGGAGTGAGATTTTAATTTTGGGAAACTACATTTATTAATTTTTTCATAATTATTTTCTTAAGCTATGTGGTTTTTAACAAGCATTTCCTATTTTTTTATGTGAAGAGTGTAACAAACCCTTGCTACAACAGAACCCACTTTGAAAATCAGTGTACCTAACTCTGAATCGGCCCCCATGGAGTAAAACAACTTCTTGTATCTCAACTGAACTTCTTAGTGGTTAGGCTCCCAGCAACATAAAGGTGCCTTTATTTCCAGAAGTCATATTACTTGAGTGGGAATCAAAGGAAGTCTTATTGTTCTGCTCCATCAAATACATGGGGGCACAGATTACACTGGGTTTATTCCTGACCTACACAAAAGTCAGCCAAACAGAATTTGACTGAGAATACAATTCTGTGGGCCTTAGTTTGCCACTGCACAGTGGGAGAAATTTTGAGTGTTGAGGAGGCCCTTTTAAATATTGAAGTAGAAAGATGCTAGCAAAACTGAGCAACTAATTATACTTTATGGAGTTTATTGTGCCTTCAAATAGTCATGTGTTACTGCCAATAAAAATAATGGGAATTAAGCACATACACTGATGAAAGAATATACATGAATAGTTTATATTTCAGTCTATTGAAATAATAGACTTCTAATTTTTCTCATTGACTGAAAATAGGAGCTATAAAGATAATTTTTTTTGATATTAATACTGTGAGCACATCTGTGAATTTTATTATCAAGCAAATGACCATGGAGAATGACAGCTTTTACATTTTAGTAACTGGCAATTTTCTACTTTATTTTTTTTGCCTTAAGGTAGAATAAAATTGCAATTAACAATGTTTAACTGACCTAAACATCACTGTAAAATGTGTACTGTTCGATAAAAATGTAGCACACTTGCTGGTGTGTGAAAGCAGGGCTTTTGAAAGCAATGAAATTCTATTTTAAGAAATCTTGTGAGCATGCCTTTCTTAGAAAGTATTTTTAAAAGATATAACAGCTAAGAGTGCATACAGGATGAAACCTTTCAAACTCATTTTTTCCAGTTTGAATGGAATTAGCATCATTTATTTATTTGTTTCAAAGTACAAGAGCATTAGTTATAGTCAACAAAATTATAACATTGTCTTCTTTTTCAGGTTGTTGCAGGCTAGTTGAAAGCATTTATTACATGTATTATTTTCCTAAATGAACCTTACTTTTCCCCCTCTGTCTTTACTTATGAAGTATACTAACGTCATTAACTAAAGAAGTAGACTGCTTTCTCTTTGTAAAACATGCATGGAACAGAGTGGATAGCTGTGTTACAGTGAATATGAACTGTGTTTCATTACTCTGCAGAAGAAAATAACTTGATTTCATCACATCACAGGGCTGGTAGAGCTTGATTCTTATTTGTTTTACAATAGTGTAAACAGAAAGTAGTGAGTAAAATCAAAGTGTGCCAGGAAATGAGGGAGTCATATGGTGGTATATGTTGCAGGATAATGGAATTAATTGTAGCCTCATAGAAAAACCCTTTGTTCTTTATTTAAGATTATTGGTTTCAATTAACAGAGAGAAAAATAATACAGCTTTTCTTTTTGCTTCTAGTAAACCACGGTGCCCTTTCCATCTCTTTGTCTCATTCTGTTCAAGATAAGTAAAATGTGGAAGAAGTTATTAACATAGATCATTACCAGGAATTCCTCAGCTGATTTAAACTTGGAGTTGAATAGATGGGAATAATTCTCTCATTAGCAGTTTCCATATATTTTGTCTTTAAATTATTGTAGTTTTATGGCACATTATATTTCTTTCCTTGAACAGACTGTGCTTCTTTTTGCTCTTCCCCCTTCCTCCGTCTTTCATCTTTCAGATCACTCAATCCCACTGCTCCAAAAAACCTCAACCCAGCAGTGTTTAATGTCATCACCTGAGTTGCCAGAGGGTCCACAACAGCAAAAACTCATCCTTTCAACAGAAGCTGTGGCTGAGGCAGTAATTCTGTGCTAGTTTTGTTGCCGGAGATAAACAGAAAATTAATTTACTCAAAGCTGAATTTGTCTGTTCCTTAATACAGTTTGAGTACCAAGGTCATCTGCAGCCTTTACACTTTGCTTTATCATTTGGAGCCACCTGCAGGCAGAGAATAGAATTCTATCAAAAAGAAGGATTTTTTGATTTGCTGTTTGTGAGGCTGCTGTGATTGTGAGCAGGGTCAAAAATAAGAACCTTTTTAATTGCCCTACAATTTTTCATAAAAGTTTTATTTAAATATGGCTTGTTCTCTTCCCATATAGGCATGGACCCAATATCTGTATCACTAGAAGACAATAGCAGAAAAGAGGCTGTGATCTGTGAGAGTAAAGTCTGTTCACACAGGTGAGTGAGAGAACAGAGATACTGAAGCTGAAAAATTACTGTAGTGACACTCAGGATATGAACAGATGAACACACAGGGGCAGAAGTCCTTAAAAAAGAGGCGGGGAGGTGGAAAGCAATGTCTTAGTGGATTAGGAGAAGACATTTAAATAGGTCATTTGGCATGCCCAGCATGTCTGATAGAAAACCATAAAAATTAATTAAAAAGACAAATAGGAGGAAGGACAATATGATAAACTGACTTAGCACTCACTTGAATGAGGGAGATGTTTCTTTTCACTTGCTCCAAGAATGAGAAAATGTCATTTCAGGGCCTCGGCAGGACATGAATCCAGTTCCCCTCATTCAGTAGTAATGATGTTGGCAACTTTGCCCATTTCATGTTGCATGGATTCAAAACTGCTAGAACTTTCTGAAGTTATAAACAGCTGTCCATATTTACAACACTTTTTAATTTTGTTTTGACCACTCATGTTGATCAGTGTTCCCTTAATAATCTTGGGATGATTGCAGGTGTGTATGTTAAATAACATTAATTCCACTCAAGAGACATACAACTTCAGTGAAATATAACATTATGAATAAATTTATTTCCTATCCATGTACTTAAGTGTTTATCCATCACATTTTCTAAGAACTTCCCCCAGTCTCATTAAGTTTTCTGAGTGGCAGTGTATTGAGTGCCTTCCTAAAGTACTTTTGCATTATCTACTATGTCTCTTTTCAATGAGACTCTTGGCAACTCCAGCTAAAAGAGCCACTTAAAGATTTATGTCTTCCTTTAACCAAGGTATACTAATTCTTTGTAACCCCCTACATTTGCTTCTCTGAGAGTAACACATAAACAAACCAGCCGAAGACCTGGCATTTTCCCCATGGAGCCATGCAGAAAATGATCTTCTTTTCTACTAACTATTCAGATGATAAAGAGCATCTTTTTCTCAGAAGTGTATTTTCCTCAGGTAGTGGAATTCACCCAAGAGTCATTTGTTTTAACCATCTGTCCCACTTCCCTTAGTGTTGACTCATCCCTAGCCTCCCCATGGTAAGCCCATCTATTACAGGCTGTAAAACAGCCTAGGTTATCTTTCTGTCTGTGTGCATAAAATTTGCTGCCATACTATTTATTGTAGCTTCTATTTCATGTAACTGACTGTCATTTTTATTATATCAAATTGGAAATTTCCATGGAAAACTGCTTAGAGTTCTGAGGAGGAAGACAGGGACAGAATGATAAAGAGGGGATATCCAAGGCAAACTGCACAGAGTAGATTATGATTAGCAAGTAAATAAACAGGAAGTAAGGCAGAATGAGTGAACAACATTGATGAGGTTCTGAAACTGCTCAGAGATCCAACAGCACTTGATGCCGGGTTCCAGTGTTTCAGCAGGGGAGCCTCGAAGGCCAAAATAATAAGAAAACCAGTGCTTTGCAGTAGTACAAGAGGTGATTTATGGTCTGGGGTCTTTTATGCAAAGTGTCTGAGATGAGCAGTGGGACCAGAAGTCTTTGTTAAAAGGCTTTTATTCAAAAGAAACTCCTAGTGAGGACATTTTCTATTTATTAATTCTGCACTCTGATGCTGTGATTTCATCCAGTTCTGTAAGCTTACTCTGAATTTAGATTGAGATACCTGAGAAAACTATATGATGTAGAATCTGCAAGCAGTCATGTGAGGAAGTTTAATTTCACAGCAGCCACAAAAGTTTAATGAGCCCAAATTTCCCTTCTGAAGCAGTTCATCAGTGTTAGCCTTCATCTCAGCAGGGGTTGTCCATCAGCAGGTGCTGCTCACATAGGAGTGCCATGGCTTTCTGGTATAAGATCTAACAGTAGACAGATGCAAGCAGAAGCTGGTGTTGTTAAGATTATTGATGTTGTAGAAGCTCAAGGTTGCTGCTCCAGTGAAATAGGGACACAGCCCTCTCTTTGACAGGCTGCAATATCAGAGAGATCAGAGAATGGTATCAGTGGTAGAAGACAAAGGTGTAGTTAAGAACAAGGTGAACTGAGCCCATTGTTGTATTATATCCCTTGGGATCAATATTCAGACTTAATCTGTCCTTGTTTCTTGTTCTATAAATTACCCTGCTGGAGGGACCAGTTGTAATGCACTGAAGCTAAATGACATAACAGAAATATGAGTGAGGAACTCAAGGCAAACAGCAAGCAAAATCTGAGAGAAATAAGCCCTTCTTTATAAATTGCCTGACATGTGCCAAATGAAATGTAATACTGACAGATGTAAAGGAATACTCCACAAAATAAACACAAGAAGAAAACAAGTGGAATTGAGCTACAACAAAATGACTTTGACTAAGACCTTGAAGAGATGATGGTATGTGCTCAAAAAATGGTCTGACAATAAAGGAAAGCAATTTGAAAACACAGGAGTCTTGGGATACAAAAATTACACAGTGACATTTGATGAAAAACCAAGAATGGTGTGAGTCTCTAACTCAGCCACTGTTACTCAAAATAGTAAGTATATAAAAAGAGGGCAAAAATATGTTCCTGATTTATACAGTATTAATCCCCAACAGGCTACTAGAGGCAATTGGCTCAGGAGAGATTTTAAACACCCCTACCATCTCTGTTAGGGTGGGGGAAAAATACTTGGGGAACCTTTTTCACCTGTACTGTTACCATGGAACAGTCCTGTCCTCTCATTTAGCAGCCTTCTCGCTAACACAGTGACTGGCAAGGACACAAGAACCACTCATTTCAGACTGTGAAGTCTCATGTGGACATTCATCTTTTGTCCTCTTTCTAGACACAGTGCCTGTATCTCTTAGCACCATTTCCATTCTGGGACATCACTGGCTAGATGCAGCTGTGGGTGACATCTGTCCAGTCTCAGAGTGGGGAGAGGAATGCAGAACTGCACCATAAATCAAAATTCATAACAAGTGTTGAAGAGGTACTTGATCCCTGCAGGATTATAAAATCTCTTCAATTTCACTTGTGCTGGGTTTCTACCAGCGTAATTCAGTAGAACCCTGCAAAGCATTTCATAGAGCCAAGCTACTTCCTCTCTCAATCCTGGGCCTGAGCATCTTTTGCTGTGAGCAGCTGTTTCCTTGTTTCACAGAGCAGTTGATCTCCACACAGATCAACTTCTGTGGCTGGACGGGACAACAAGGTGAGCATAGGACCACAGCTACTTCACTTTCGCTGCTACAAGACTCCTCCCTAGATCAGCATTAGAATTTGCATTCCTCTTACCTGCTTATGTGATTTTAAAGTTAGGTATCAGTCAAATCTCTTCATAGTCAATAGAAAGAGTTGAACACTCCTACAGTGAGAGCCATCTCATCCTGAGGTCTAATATAGATGGAAACTATTCACTTCTTTCCATTATCTAGGAGAGGAACCAAGACAACTTAAACTAGATACATGGATTTTGGAAGATTGACACTAAGTTTACTCAGGGCTGAGGAATCTAATGACAAATAGGATCACTTCCCAGTGTCTGATCTGTGGCCTCCTTGGACTGAGAGAGGTGATCTCAAAATCCCTCTAGGAAAGATTACATCCAAGTAAAGAAGACAATTATATTGCCAGCCTTGCATAACTCACTAGACATTTTACATGTAAAGGAAATCATTTTTAGATAGAGGAATACTTGGGCTCTGTTAGTGGAACCGTGTTTTACTGTGGAATGTCTTTACTAACATGAATTTAATTAGGAAAGTAACATCATTGTACCTGATTGGATCATTAAAAATTACATACGGTGGGGCAATCTCAATTTCAACTCAGATCACTCCTCTCTGTTTTAGTAAAAAGCACAGACCAGAGTGTGACTTTTTTCATAATATACTGTATTGTAATATTGTTATATGGGCTAGCACTTATTGTACTTCAGAGACAGTGTCTTGAGCTTTATGATTATTTAATCCTTTATTCCACAGTAATTTTCCATATAAAACTAAAGTAGGTCTCGTGAATGTTAATGCCAAGAGTAACAGAGTAAAGTTGCAGAAATGGGGAGATAAAGTCATTCAGAACTTTACATCAGGCACTCATCGGACAATATGGATTCTGTATTTTGTATTGAAAGAAGCAGAATAAACATCTTTCCAATTTGTCTTCTGTTTTGCAAATTACTGTTTGGACAGTCAAATTTGAAGTCCCTCTTTTCTCATAATAGGGTAAAAACATATGACTGTGGAGAAAGAATTGCTGGCTGGTTCTCTCTGTTTCTTGGTCGTCCATGTCGCCTGATAAGACAAAGTTCAGACATGAATAGCAAGTCACATCAGAAAAACACAAAAGGTACGTTGTCATTCTTAAAAATATTTGATTCCTCATGCAAACATCAGGCTCATGGACTTTATACTGAGTATATAACTACCCTGATAAAAGCTGAAAGAGTCATCCAGTATTGATCTAGTAGGTACATTTATACTCAAACTGACTTTTTGCTGCCATTCTACTTCTTAATTTGATGAAAATGTACAGATACACCAATCTTGGGGGTTTTATTATTATCATGACCATAATTTTGTCTGGGAACTCAATGATCATTTTGAAAAATTATCATGAAAAATCTAAGAATCAAAAAATTTCTTTGGAGACTAAATTTCATTTCAAAAATAGTGGAAAGTGCATTGAAATTGAAAATCCATAGATACTGCTCTTCTAAATTGTTTTACAAATTTCATAAAACCTCAGCTCTATCTTGTTTCTAAATTCATTGTGTCATTGTCATTTACAGGTTTGAGGATATTCTTGCAATATTTCCTTGGTATCTGGAACCAAATGAATAAATTTTTAATGAGAATGCGTTATGCTTCAAAGGAAAGATGAAGTGAAATTAGTAATTTTAATGATGATTTTAGTGTTGGATTGATTTTTTGTTTTTAGGTCTCTCATGTGCTACAAATATCTCACTGTCTCTTGTGAATGAAGCACAATACCTCCTGATAAATGTAGCAAGCATTCTGCAGCTGAAGGAGCACATTTCTGCAAGGTAAGACCTTCTGTTTCCAGATTTATTTCAGTGATCTTGGATTCTAGAATCTTTTCATAAGATGCCAATATAGCTCTTCTTTCTAGAATTTTAGAGATAATTACCTTTCAATGTTCAACAAATATATAGCTACTAAACTTCTCTAATTACTAATTCTTGTATGACTTCTGAAAATTTGGATTAAAGGCATGAACATAACCTGTCTACCAGTCATCTTTAGGAAAACTTAAATGAAATTTTTGTCAAATGATTTGGTGGCAAGAGATTATTTGGAACCAGCCAGTTTCTATTTGTCAGAAGAACAAGGATAAATAGATTTTCTCTGCATAAATAAACTGGCAGGTAAAAGTACAAAATCTTACTAGTAGCTGAACTATTTCTTTCTTATGAGAATGATTAAGATTTAGAGTAAACATGGAAACAGAAATGTTTTAAAACTACTTTCAGGACTGGAATAATTTAATTTCTTAATTGAATTTGCCTTTACTTATACAAAAGTGGGGGATAGAAGCAGCAAATGGAACACTGAGTCAACCCACATTTCAAAGATAACAAATCCATTACCAACCAGCTTTTCATATACTGACAATAAGAAATTGTTATTTCTTGAATATAACTAGGACAGGTTCAAATTTCACAGAAAATCTTCCCTCAAGGCCTCCATCACAGTTGTGCATCCCACAGCACCCTTTTGTCCCTGAGCCCCCTTTTCCTGTCTCACAAAACTTCCCTGATTCTTCTTGGAGTCATCTTACCTCCTTTTAATCACCCACCAAACATACCCCCTGCACTGAAATTCCTGGTTTGAGTAGAGGAGGAATATAGATGGATATAGATGTAGATATAGATATAGATATAGATATAGATATAGATAAATATGTGGGTTTATTTTTGTTTAATGGAAAGTTGCTAATTTTTATAAAACCATTTCAATTTTCAAATAGGTTTTCATAAATTCTGTCTTCTGTAAGTAAAAACGAATCTTCCAGGTTGCAATTGGCTCTTGAGTGATGATCTAAAACACAAACAGCAATTCAGTTAGAAATTAGAATGTATCATATTGTTGGAGAGCTACATGTACATGCAGACAGTCTCTCTGGTGACCTCCATGAAAATCCCCATGGCCTGGCCTAATGCTCAAATGTTCTTAGAAATATGCCCCTGTAGATAGAAATACATGCTTTAAAGTTTGCCTCTTAAATATAGCTAATGCATTTTTCATTGCAGAGCCCACTGCTGTCTAAAGTAGCTAGCCTGACTTTGGCGAATTACACTGATTTTCAAAACAGATCCTTGTTGAGATCTGCAGGACAAAGGTGCCTGTTACTCCATCCAACCAATACATGTTTTGAGGGAGGACAAATAATGGGAATCTACTCAGATACATGTTGCCAAGTAATTATAAACAGTTCTGAGGGGTGGGGGTAGGAGCAAGAGAGGTGAGGTATTCTGGAAGTGAACTTGAGCAGGTTGAAGGCAGCGAGACTAGGAGGTAGGGGCATTTCAGTCTTTGAGTTCAGCAGCAAGACATGAATTAATAGAAGCTTGAAGTAGGTTTCAGCAGCTGAGTAAGGGCACTGCAGGCCCAACTCTGAGGTTACTGGGGGTTTTGATGCCCCCACCAGTACAGGCTGGGGTGGAAGGCACTTATATGTTAAAAAATGCATTGAAAAGTAGAGTCTAAATGGCACCCAAGCTCGAAGAGCCCACAGTAAAGTCAGGGAGCACAGCAGCATAACTGAACATATTCATGAGTCACTGCTATTTTCCTCCTTGTTTGCGTGAGCACTGGCATCATCTACACCTCCTGTTGGCTTCCACCTCCTGCAATCATTATGAATTATGTCTCAACCATGGATTACTTGTGGGAGGGGGAAAACCTGTAGCCCCTCTGCTTCCCATCCCACCTTTTGCCCCCACGCTGCTGGAACCCCTGTGAACAGTGGAGGCTCAGTAGAGCTGAGCTTCTGTGGTTTGACTGAAAGTCTGCTCAGGCAGTTTATCCTTATGCACTTTTTTCTGCTAAAGAAGGTCATTCAGACTATTTTAAATAAAACCAAACTCTTTTTTAACCTAACATGCCTCTTCTGCCAAGACTACTTGATGTGAAGTTTTACTTGTTATATTAATTTTGCATGTTTTTCCTCATTTTAATTAAAATACATTTTAAACTTATGTCCTTACTTTTCAATTTATTTTTTTAAGGACAGAAACTTCTCTTTTCACTATGTATCCAGGTATCTGCCTCTGCTGTAGGGTGTCATATACCAAAATTGTCAGATTGCAGCTGATGGAGAATCAGAAATTGTTCATGTCCTTAATAGCTAGCACCAAAAGAAATGTTCTACTCCACTAACAAGGGTACTCTCTTGCAAATTTTAGGGCTATCTTTTTTTCTCTGGTACTGGTCAAGTTCTCCTGTAGAAGAATGAATGACAATTCAAAGATGCAGCCAGACTTCTGATATTTGTTTGCAGTCTGCTGCTCTGTCTGTCTCATATATGTTCTCCATGCTGACACAAATCAGTACTCTGGCAGTTCAAATGCTTGTGAAGAGGCGGAAATATCACCACAGAGAGATTAATTTATTTTTAAAACACCTATCATTTGCTGCAATCTGCTGCATCCCAAAGGCAAATAATGACATGTGAGTTATATTCTCTCATAAAATGATTTTACTGGCCTTTTTCAACTTCAACAGCCACTGGTTTTGTCCCTTTTTTGCAGCATATTCAGAATAAGTTTCTATTTGCCTTCTATTCTAGAAGCTTCTATTTCTAGAAACAATTAACAAGTCAAATGATAGTTAACTCAAAAGATCTTTTCATTTGTTACCATTAGCCTTACATATTATAATTAATAATATGCATTGTTCACAATCACCTGTCTATATGCTTTCATGCCCACAGTTCCAGGTTAGACCTCTGAGGAAGTCACTTAGAAGGTTGCATATTGTAGTTGAAAGACTACAAATTATCATTAAATACCTTGTGCCATTTCCATAGCCTTTGTAATAAAACAGACCAGGTTATTCTGGAGAAGCATTTACTTAATCATGTGAGCCACTCGATTCTTACAACAGAAATATCTATTGCAGAAATAGTTAATAAACCTTATTTTTTCTTTGTCAACTCTGTGAGACAGATTGAAAGAGCGATTGGAAGTAGAGGAATTAATCCAGCGTTTCCGTGCCAACATTGTCGTCAGTGCGCCAGAGTCCTTTGAAGAAGAAGAGTGGGCTGAGATTTCAATAGGTGCCCTGCAATTCCAGGTGTGAACTTTTCTCTCTTGTCCTTGTCCCAGTCTATCACAAAGCATTTTGACCCCACTAGACAGATCAATTTTTGCAAGGCTTTGACTGGAACATGGGCAGCATGGTTTGTCCAGATGAAGTGTGTTAAAAGAAACTAATGTGATGTGACCAGTGACAAATATACTTCAGTATAATTGAGAGGTTTTGACATATTTCTCCACAGCTTTTTTTTTTTAGATTTCATAATCCATAACATTTTCCACCTCTCTCCATCTAAACTGAATAATAATCATTGTTTTGAGGCAGAGTTTGCTGCAAATATTTAGCCAGCATGTCATGAGAGGATAGTGGTTGCTGTTAAGCACAGTAATCCAAATGTAACCTCAGATTGCTGCACATCAAGCAACTCATTGCCAAAAGACTGGACATGAATACAAGTGAACACGCATGGCCTATTGCCCTCTGTTGTATACATTTTGTCCTAATCTCCATTAAAGGAATGTTACTAATTCCAGCCTGGTAGGATTTTTTGGCATGTTGTACTTTATATCATATCTAACAACATGATGTGTTTTGTACTATGAGGAAAATACTGAAGAGTCAGACTTTGTTTGCAAATACATTCTTTTCAGAAAACCTCTTACCAAAGAATCCTTGGAAGTTACACATGAAGCCTGAGGGAGTGATGCACACATGTATTACATATTCTGTTGAATTTGTCTGGCTCTGAGATGTGAAGTATGTATTTGAAGATTCATTGCCTAGGATATGAAAGAAGTGACATTCATTGTTTTCTTAGACATGATAATTAAGGTGTGAATAACAGAAGTGTCAAGTGTAGAAGCTGTGATAGGCATCACTCCTATTTCTTTCTGGTCAGTATACTGTAAGAAATTTTTTCAGCAAGGGTGGAAAGCATGGCTTATCTGCTTGCTTTTTACATGTACTTTGATCAGTAAGTTCTAATATGAGTTATAGAAAATCGAGGAAGAATTCCTATAAGTAGGAGATGAGGAACACAAAGCACAAAATCCTTGGTGTACAGCTTGTCAGAGGCTGGAGTTACACTAGGAGGCTCAGCTGAGGATCCTGTTGAGAAGTTACTGTAAAACTACAAAATAAAAAGGCATTCCTGTTTCCGGCATTGATATACTTTAGGAATGCAAGCGAAAAATAGAAAGGCTTATGCAACTTGCATTGTCTTTTCCTGTCTCTGCTAGGTCCTTGTTCAGATACTGATGTAATAACAGTAGAAATTATGCTAATGTGCCTTGATGCCAGGAAAATGGTAAAGAAGCTGTTCAGCAAAGGATCAGGGGAAAAAATATTTCCTTCTCTGCCTTGTTGTCCTATTTAAAAAATAAATCTGTGGAAAACCACTTTCTGAAAAAGCTGATATAAAGATTTGGTGATTACACTGAAGAGTTGTACAAGAAATTCTAGATGCATCTCAAAAAACAGAAATATTTTATTTGCCCTATTTGAAATTTATGACACATTTTACAAAAATAGAATCTGTATACTGGAATACTGCAAGAGTTTCCATAATGTACAGCCTTGCTAAAGTTAGGGGTGCAATGCTAAGTGAAAGTGCAATATGTCATCCTTCTTCATTTTAATGCTTTAATAAGAAATTTGTTGCAGGTTCAGTTTTGGTTTTGTTTTCTTTTTTCCTAAAAACACACCTTAGTTCAAACAATTAACTTTAAGAATGATTACGTGTGGATGCTAACATCATATGTAATACATGATAGAGGATCCATTAGTGCCTCTGTTTATGTAAACTTGTAGAAATTCACATTTTACATTCTGATTATCTACAAGCACCGTGCACAAAAAGGTATTGTGCATTTTAACTGCACTAAAACAATCCCAAGAAAATCCTCCTTTGGTGGAATCTTGAGGCACTGGCTTAGTTCTGTATTCGGTTCTCCTTTGGGCAAGCAGCCCAGCTAACCTGTAGATGAAGTTAAGCCATCAGGAAATACAAATATGGTATTTCTCAGATTCTGTCTCTGGGAAAGTTTTCCTTAAAAAAAGAAAAAAGTCAATTAAAAATTCAGTGAGATTTTTGCAAGTAGAAAAGGTGCCTACTACATTACATGAACAGACCTGACCTTTTACGTAATGAAAACATAAAAAACCCACAGGAAAGGTATGTAAAAAGGTATGTGTTTAACATATTATGATCGTCATAAGCTTGTACTGTTCAGTGTTTTACTGGCTTAATATACAGCCATGAACTTTCTTTAAAATTTCAGGTTGTGGGTCCGTGTAGCAGATGTCAAATAATCTGCATTGATCAACAGTCTGGGGAACAAAACAAAGAAATTCTGCAGTCTCTGTCTGCTGCCAGAGGCAGAAAGGTCAGTACAGTACTTCAAAATGGCTGTAATGAAAGATGTAGTGACTTTATTGCATGCATAGTGAAATAAATGCTGAGAGAATATTCACAGTTGTTAATGCTAATTGTTACCATTTGTTTTTTCTGTAATAAGAGGATGCACTTACAACCCAGATATTGCATGGTTTATTTCTGTAAAATACTTGCACGCTTTTTATTCAGAAATGGGCTATTAACATGCATTATTTTTAACTGTGCTTGCTTTTATTCAGTATGTACTTCCTTAAGCATGTTTATTTTGGTCCTAAAAGCACAAGCTGATGTCCTGATGTCTTTTAAGTGAGGAAATATGCAGAAAAATCTGCAATTGTTTGAATTGATACAGTTGGCTTGTAAGACTAAACTTTATTCTTACCATGAGAAACTAGTAAACAGGAAAAACAGAGCAGATGTGACTATAGTCAAAGTGGAGAGTAATTGCTTTAGAAAGTGACTGGAGAGTAAGTGTGAAATACAGGCCTTCATTTGGAGTCCTTCTGCTTCCTAAGGCTGCTTCTTGGAACTGAGAGTGCTCAGATGATGGCTAGACAGTTCGGCATTCCAAAAGCTTCACAAATCTCCTCATAAGTATTTATTTAGCTGAAAATCCTTATTCAAAATTCATTGCTTCCTGTTCTTTAAGCTTCTGTTGTAGAAGTTCCTTAGCCAGTCAGGGCTCGGGAGCCTCACCTGTACCCACCAAACACCAGAGACTGGGCACAGCACCGGGGCAAAGCAATGGCAAGTAGGTTGAAACTCATTCACCCAAACAATGCACAAACAAGTTACAAATAGAGCATTCTATGTTCGGAAAAAAAATAATAAATTGATTTGTCTCAGTGACTCATTAAGCAAACAAAGGGCTGCATTTTCATTGACTGTTATCCTTGGTGAATAGCAAATCTGGCTCTGTCTCAGGGCCAGCTGCCTGGTGCAGTGAGCTCGGGAGAGGCACACAGGCAGGGCCGGCTGTGTAGGCAGACCTTCCCACTGACCTGAGGTGACCCAGGGTTGCCCAGCAGGGTCTGGTATCCAGATCACCATAGTACATGTGCCATGGTGGGTAGTCTGAGGACAACAGCCCTCACTGGGTATTGGTAAGCCACAGCTGGAACATCTGCAACACTTCAGAGCACATTTGGGCACTGTGGGCAGGGATGGTGCCCAGCTGCCACGTGGGGTGTGGTATGAAGAGGATTTTTCTGCCCACATGGATTTTATTGGATCATGACTTGAATCCCTGTAGAGGGCAAGCACTTGGAGAGAATGGCAACCAAACCTTACCCAGGATACAGATTCTCAGGAGAGGCAAAGCATCTTCTGCATTTCCCACAGCAAAGATGAGCTCCTCTTTCACTCTGATTAACTCTGCAATGCAAAGATTTTTCTTGATACAAGCATTCCTGGAAACAAGTAACTCGTTCAAACAGGACTAAGTCAAAGAGAGTAATCTAACCTCTTGAGAACAAGCTGGCGTTGGATAAAAGCCGCCTGGCAAGGCGAGGCAGAGCACAGCGCTGCAATCACCGCGAGGGAGTGCTCTGCCTCCCTCAGCTGCGCAGCGATTTTCGAGCTGCAGAGAAACATGCCTTCAGCTTTTTGTTATTTTTCCCAGCCTTCAGCACTGCTGGCAGATGGGATCTTGTGAGCATGCCCTGCTCTGCATAAGGCTGAGTCCTCTGGGTTAGCAGATAGATGAAAAAGATAGTTTGAGCTGGGAGTTTTTCACGAACTGATCTGAGAAGACCTCAGAGCCCATCCTTCTGCACGCCACCTCTGGGGTGGTGGTCACCAGCTGGTTACCAGTGAGCAGCACCTGAGGATAGTGGCATTTTCAGCATGCTCGGCAGACCAAGCGGAGAACATTCACCCAAACCTTTCACAGTTCGCAGTGGGGAGAGAGAAAGAACATCGAGTTCATGTGACTGTGTTAAATTGCAGAGCTAATCCTTTGGTGACTCATGTCTCTAGCATGTGCTTCTCTGCTAAGGAGTCATCTAATAGACTTCATTTTCTTTTTTTTTATCAGATGCAGATTCAGTGAAGGAATTTAGCAGTGTTTGCTCCCATCTGTCAATAATCTGATTCAAACTACAAAAATACCATTGCAGCAAAATAAGATTTAAGATAACTTCCCAGTTTTTTGAAAGGCTGTTGTAGTTATTTGATTGTCAAAACATTAAAGATACTGCACATTCAAAAGAGAGCCAGATGTCAATATTTACCATTTTGTTTTGGTTTTTTTTTCCAACACCAACCTGGGAAAATACGTTGAAATTTATCAAACTGGTAGCCCAAATAGCAGCACTGCCAATGAACTTCAATAATGAGATAAATAATTTAAGGCTCCTGAGAGGCAGTTCAAGATTTATTTCTGAAACCCTGTTTTTCTCCATTCCTCTGAGACTCTGAGAACCTGTTGCTCCAAGTTGAAAGATTGAAACTTTCTGTAGATGGACTGCAGGTCAAAGTCAGAACCAGCTACTGTAACTAGCCACATAAGCAATTTGCATGTTTCCTGATAAATGTAAAGCATGTTGCTGAAGCCTAGCCGGCTGTTTTTTATGAAACCTTTTATGTCGTTGTTTGAAATAAGATGCAAACACCTCTACAGTAAAGTTGAGCTCTGCTTTCTGAAGAAACGCTCATTAAGGATTCCTTCTGTAATTTTTTACTGAAAAGGAAAAATGTATAACAGAGTGCTCTCTGTTACTGCAGGAGACTATGAAAGACTATATAACTACATTAAACAAATAGCATAAAAATAGCCACATGCTGTTTCACATGCCTCACCACCTGATGCAAAACAAGCATGGATGGAAAATGGAGAACATTGAATTCTTGCTTGTCTTTGAGAATTTGTACATGTAGTTTAGTGCTAACGACAGCAGAAACCCTGTGGGTAGATTTGCAGCAGTGCTGTAAGCTGGGACTTGCTGTCAAGGTAGCAAAGGGAATTGCATTAGCAGTCTGCCCCAGTCTAAATGTATGGATAGTGGTACATTAAGGGAAATCCATTATGTTTGCACGTGCCTTCATACACTAAAAGGCTTGTGTTTTTTCCAGTGGGCTGTTGACCCTCCTTTATGTATCTCATTGTGCCTTGCAAGAGCTTTTCCTGCAGAATTAGATGTTGTACTTTTGGACTGCTTACTGAAATGTTAACAAGGATAGAAAATTACTTCTCCTATCTGATGCATCATTATCGTTATTTTCATAGTAATGGAGGGCTTTACATTATGCAATGCTTTTCATTCAAATATTTGGAACATTTGAAAACAGTGATTGTTGTAATTAATAGGCCTCTGAAATAATATAGTTCTATTTCCTCACTGGTGGCTGAACTGGAAAATGTATTTATTTAAGGTAGAGCAAAGGAAAATCAGTTCTTAAGAAAACATTCCCCTGTCCAGATATTTCCAACTGAACGGTATGGGTTTTTTGGACACCAACTTAAAAATTTTCCTTTTGTTCCAATACAAATAGTCAGCATGTTGAAACTGAATACTACCACTCTCCTGTTTTGTACGGCTTTACTAATAAATTTTGGTTAATCTAAAGCTAATAAAACATTATTGTATTAAAAAAAATAATTTCTAATAATTGCATCTCCCAAACCTTTGCATGAGAGGGAGGTCATATGAATGAACAAATTTGTATGAACAAATGAGCAGAAGGTCATGTTATTGTATGAACAAATGAGCAGACCTGAGCAGGTAAATTTATCTACTGGATGATGGCAGCTGAGACTACATCTGGGAGCAAAATCCAGAATTCATCCATCCAAAGCTAAGTGTTAGTATGCAGTATGATTTATGTACTTGTTACACATTCTATAGAGGCATTTCCATATGAAATTCTAGTCTGTGTTAACTGATTGTTCAGGAGCTGTAGCTTGAAGACATCTCACCTCAGCTTTTGTCAGCTGTAGCACCTTAGGTTTCTGTCTTACAAAAGGAGATGATGCACCCAGGGTATTTCTCTGTCAGTGAATATCTGAGCAGAGCATACTACTGTTGATCACTCAGTAAATGAACTTGAAACAACATGCAAGAATGACAGCATTTCATAGCTCCTCCTTTAAGTGAGTGTGATGACTATCTTATGACTCACTATTGGCAAGAATAAGTATGTTTTCTCTATTCCTCCCAGCAGTGAAATGTTGTGCTTTTTCCTAATCAAGAAGCTTTACATTTTTTTGTCCCTGTGAAGTGTAACAGTGATGGAAGAGTCTCTACTGCTTCCAGAATACTGAGCAGATAAAGCCACAGTCCTGCAATCCCTGCCCAGCTCTTAGTGTGTTCTGGGGAGATTATATGCAGAGTAAAATGCACTTGAAGTCAGGAAAAGGTAGCAGCAGCAGGGAGAGATTATGCGGTTTCATTGTAATAACACTGCAGGCTGTAATCTCTGCATCTGAAAGCCTCATTTTTCATCAGTGAAATGTGAGAAGGGCCAATTTCTGCATTTTGTCTTTCTCTTGAAACAGAGTTGAAGTGGCAGATGCACAGATTTTGTGGTTGCTTGGCAGGGGGCGGGGGGAGTGTTATTGCAGTTACCAGTACTTGTGAATCATTATTTGTAATTATTGAAAAAACAGGGAAGCTTGCTTAAAAGATGTTAAATTCTCTTCTGATAATCACAAGCTAAATTTTGGTCACACACAAGAAAAAAAAAAAGAAAAAACAAACAAAAACAAACAAAAACCCCAACACAAAACCAACACAACCCACCAACCAACCAAAACAGCTATTCCAAACCAGCACTGGTCCTAAAATATGTATACCAGCAGTGTATCATCACCTTAAAAACTCCTTAGGCATCACTCACTGAAGAAAATATTAAGACAAAACAAAACAAAACAAAACAAAAAACCTTGCTAAATGATTGACAATAATAGAAAAATTGGTAAATTAAGTTTTCCATAGTGAACAGATTTTAGTCTCATTTTAAGATAAAGTTATAAAATTCCTTCCTGTGTGAAATGCAGTTAATAATGAAGTAATATTAATTTTACAGTATTTGTTTTATAATTGCCTGATTTTTTAAATAAACAAAATTTTGACAACTGACATTTTTGCATTAGGGTACAGGAAGTGAATCCAGGTTATTAATCATAAGGCTGAGAAACACATCATTTATGCTAATAGAGAAACCACAGCTTGTCAACAAATAAGAGAAAAGCAAGAATGGAAAAATAAAATTTAATATTTTAAATGAAACTATTACTAACTTGCCATTTTAGCATCGTGGTTGATCCAACACTGTCACTGTGCTGGTGGATTGGGATCTTACTGTGCTTTGGTTGTTCCTCAGCATTAAATACTAGAACACCAACAATAAGGATATACTCTGTGTCCACCAAGCATTGACACCACTGTGGTCACTGATATCCAAAAAGTGTCAGGATAGGCCTGGTAGGTCCACTTGTACCCTATATATGTGATGTGCCGGTGAGATGAAGGAATAGCAGAAGTAGCAAAAAACCCCTCAGCTTGGGGGCCAAGTTTTGTTTTTGATTTTTAGGATTTCAAATTAAACAGAAAGTCCCAAATTCAGAATCTGAGGGCATTTTTTGATAGAACTTTCTTACTTGGGAGTAGGTCTTAAGTCTTACCTCTCGCTAATTTTCAAAGACTAAAAGCTGTTCTGTGTTACTTCATTTCTGTATCTTTAAATATACAGTGCAAGAACAGGAGGATACATACTGCCTTTGTATTTAGTCTGTCAAACATGCTCCCTTAAATTCACCTAACACTATTTTTTTTAATTCACTGCAATTCCTTTTACCTAGTGCTTTTTTTGGAACCTGGTCTAAATGTAATTCCCTCAATTTCAGCATCTTCAATCTGAACAATGGCAGTAAATGTAATCAGGAAATAGAGAAGGATAATGCAGTTTTGTTTTTAAGTAATTTCATTTCCTTGTTTATTTATTTTACACTTTAGAATGGCTTGTGCATTATGGCTGTAGTCTACCAAAGCAAAATATTTTTTATTGAAACCTGTAATAAGAGACAAGAAAATTAGTATTGGGTTTCCAAGGTCCTCAGTTTGAGGAACAAAGACATTATGAACTCTAAAAATCAGTTGTCAATTTAACATGATCTTCAGCATTTCTTTATTTCTACTTTACGTATTTTTCTGATTAACTATTAGCTAATCCTTTGGAAAATGTTATCATGAGATGACAAGTCTTTTTCTTGCATATTTCTAAATTCTCCACTATTGGAAACAAAACCCACAAAACCACACCAGTCTCCTCCTGTAGCATTTTCAGATCACACCCAGCTGTTTACAACTACAACTGTAACATTCAACTGCTTAAGATCAAAAGCACACATACGAGTGCAGACACTCAGATCAGATTTTTGGTACCTCTGAGGATTGCATGGTCAGTGGTTTTTCCATTCTTCTTTTCTTCATTATTCAGTATCACAAAGACACATTCTAAGTATTTCTTATATATGTAGGATGAATTCCCAGGTAATGACAGATAACAAGTGGGAATTCTAATAAAACAGATTTTCTAAATATTTTCTGTAAAACATACCAAAGCATTCATAAAAATGAATGAAGGAAAATTCACAAAGTTTAGACAGAATAAAGGTCTGTCAAAAAAGCAAATGACTCATGGTAGAAGATGTAGGACTTCCTTGCTGTTGAAACATACATGCGTTCTTGTTCGTGATAATGCATTAACTGTGTTTGTTAAGAAGCCAGAACAGTCATTAAATAACAAGATTGTGAGCCAGTGGAAATTACATACATGATACTATGGAGCTCATGATGAAATACTAAGTTCTTTATCCACATACTTAAGGTATTCATCTTGAATAGCATGGGCTTAGCTTTTGTTTACCAGTCTATTACAGTTAAGGAGTTAAGAATGTTCTTAATTACATGGATATAGCACATGCCTCCTTATTCTTAAAGCAATATTATTCTTCTAAACATATCTGGATTGTGAGATCCCCTATAGATCTGATTACTCTAACATGCATTGCATCTTAATAAATATTTTTCTTTTTCAGACAAACTTTGGTATATACCTGATGAACCAGCCCTTGCACTCATCCTTTTCAGGTATTTTATCAGTTGGGTCTCAAGTACTTCCAGTACTGAAGGAGAATACAGAAATTCAGCCTCCGACATCCAGTGAAGAAAAATGTTCAGGATAGATTCGCTGGTGGAGATGAAATGTTTATACAGCTTCGGGGAAAAGTCAGTAGTCAGTAACTCAAAAAAAAAACCCAGAAAAAAGGAGAAAGCTTCCACTCATTTGCTTCTGGTTTAATTATTTCAATTTTCTGTTTGCTGTAAATGTTATCAGATGGCAAAACTTTTGATAATTACAGCTTACCTGCATGTTTTTGCTTGTGATTAGGTTACAGCAGCCATAACACTATTTTGCACAATTGCTTCAGGATGCAACAGGTTTGATCAAGTTTTACTGGTGGATGACTCCCCAAACAAGCCCAACTTCATTGTCAGAAAGCCACATCTCAATGAAGGAAAGTAAATACAACAATACACTACTTCCTTATGCTGCTTTGTTACAACCACAATTAGGAGACAGGATGCAAGACATATTTTAGAAACAGTGTGGGTGGGAAGGGAACAGTGGGAGAGGGGCATGAGAGTAGCAGTGCATTCAGCTTTTCAAAAATGAAACTGAATGTGATGTTTAGACAGTCTGAAAGCACTGGAAAAGAGGAAATTATTGGGAAATCTGTGTGTCCACTCTCAGAAGTGGCATGTAAGGATGCCAACAAGGCACAAAGATCAATGAAGATTCAGGATGCCATTTGCAAAACACATTCCCGGTGAATTAAATCCATCCATTTGTTCTAAATTCCTTTCTGTCATTACCATTTGTTTCTTTTGCACCTGATCTATTTTATGTAATGACTTTCCTGGAGGTTTTTTATGTCCCTGTCCCTGGTAGAGGGGTTGGAGCTAAATGATCTCTTAAGTTCCCTTCCAACCCAAACCATTCGATGATTCAATGATTATACAATTCCTCTCATGTTTCCTGACATATTTGTGGTGTTGACATGGCATTTCTAATTAGAGATTTTTCAACTAAAACAGTAATTTTCTATACAAACTTGTTTATCCTCAGGAGTCTCTAATGTCCACTTAAAGGAACTCCTGAAAGTTTGGATGCTTCTCCATCATGACCAGGTCAAAATATTCTTTTTTCCTACTCTTTGTTCAGTTGATAGTGCCCTTCTTAGAAGACTCTTGAAAGCTCCTAAGTAAGACTCGTGCCTTCTGATTTCTAAGAGCAAATGTCTGAAATATCTGAAATATTGATTACTGCGAAAATTAAAATAATAAAGGAAGCCACAGAGCAAAAAACCCCACAAAGAAAGAAAAAAAAGGTAACGCAAGACTGAATACATTGAAGCCAGTTGTTTTATGAGCCTCAACATGTGTCCAGCCAGCCACTGGGCAATTTTATGCTTCTAGGAAATCTTTCTGGAAGAGGAAATTCTCCTAAAGTGGATTCTCTATTGCCATTTGGGAAGTGAAATTCTGATTCCATTAAAAGCACCTTCAGAACTCTCATCCAATATGATTTAGAATTTCCTTGAGGCAATTTTGACCCCTGCTGTGTGAAAGTGCTTCTGGCTGAAGCAATCCCTGAGTTGTTTGAGTGTATCCCTGGAGGGAGGCAGGTGGCTTTGTGAAAGAGTTGGTCAGTCATTCTGAAAGGGGAGTGACAACTACCATACAGCAGCTTACAATGGGAAAAGGGAAACTCCTCACCCAGTGCATAAAGCAGAATTCAAAAATTGTCTTCTTCCTCTCTTTTCTATTTTCTACCTTTTTTTTTTTAATATAATGGTTGCTTCTTTCTTTTGTTCTTTTGAAGAAGCCTCTTACATACTTGAGCTGGAACAGTGTCTCAGCAGAGCTTTGTAATGAAAATGAGAAGAGACATTATCTCTTACAAACTGCTGTAAAATACATGGAAAGAGAGAGGGTTTTCATATGTATGTAAACTGAGGATCAATTCTGAGAATTGTACCTTCTACTTCAGAGCCCAAGGTCTGCTCCTTGGTGACTGCTTTGAAAAGCAGGGATTTTATCTGCCTAATAGTCAATTATCTGAGGTTGTAATGAGCAGGCTTTTTGGAACCTCGAAAAGCTGTTTCCTAGTATCTAAATCTCTTAACTGTTTCACTCTTTGCCTTTCTGTTATGCAGAACATTGCTTTGTTGGATAGAAAGCCAGTGCAGCTCTGACAGATTTAATATTAAGAGACCTGCTGTATGCTGACCTTCAGGTGATCTCTGGTGCTTTGCTCTGTCCTCTTCACCTCACCATTATGCCATTTGTTTAAAATGGCACAGAAGTTAGAAAAGGAAATTGAAGGCAAACCTCAACAAGCTCTGTTTCACTTTTTATTGGGTTTACTACAAAATAAGTAATTTTGGCACACTCTGACTTGAAAAATACTGTTTGTGAATAGCCATAATGCAATGTATGATAACTGTGGATGAGAGGATTTGAACTTTAAAAATGTCATGCTTGGTCATTTTGACCTATTATTTACAGGCAATTACACATTCTCTCTGCTGTGGCTTAGTAATATTAGATTAAGAATAATTCTGCTATTTTACAGGGGGAAAAGAAAGATTTCCTCTGATGTATGAGCATACTCATTAGTATAGTCTGTGCATTTCCCAGAAGGAACATTCTTGTGGTACAGTGATAGGAAATGTCACAACGCTTCAGATTGATGGAAGATACATAAGGAATCTTTCATCTCTACCAAGGATAATATTTCCCTTCTAGTAAGTGGAGTGTTCCTGCCAGTATTGATATGTCTTTCCATCAATGAAGATAAATTCTTCTCAGTGCCAAAACTCAGTGGAAAATCTTGAAGTAGGAAGAGTCAGTTTTAAAAGACGTGCTGTAAGCTTGCAGAAAGAACATCCCTCCCATCATGGGAAAAAATTTCAAAGAAAGAAGAAATCTAACATTCTGCAACCCCAGGTACTGCACGTACAAAAAGGGCATAAGCACTTTGAAACACTGTATAGAAAGATTATATGTTCTCTGTGGGTTTATTTCTTAAGCTTCCAAGGATATAGAAAAAAGACCATTTCATATGAATGCAGGCTCTTTCATCTAAATACTCCAATTACTGCAAAATTAAATCTTTGG
Organism: Scytalopus superciliaris; assembly: GCA_013400415.1. NCBI lineage: Eukaryota > Metazoa > Chordata > Aves > Passeriformes > Rhinocryptidae > Scytalopus > Scytalopus superciliaris. Next base: position 330,621 of record VXBX01006986.1, read on the forward strand.
ACTAATTGCAGATATATGTTTGCCTTATATGGATAATAAATGTACTTAACACAGTATTTCACGAGTGCTATATGTAGAAAATCTTCTAAATATTTGAAAACCAAATCCGTATTTCCTTGCAATGAATTATTCAAACATGTTCCATTCTCTGTGGGACTTAGCTCCTTCTCAAATCTCAAGACAAAAATGGTGATTATTACAAGGTCTAATAATAGGCAGGAGGCTGAAATCACAAAACAGAAATCAGAGAAGCTTCTGAGCTCTGTGTTCTCTGATATGACTAAGATATTTTAGATATAGTTTCTGAGTTATATATTTTCAATGGCTTCCTTCAATATATGGTCAAAATTTTAGGTCATCTTTCTGTCAAAATTATACACAAATCAAAATTAAGGACTGCATAAAAATGTGATTATTATTATTATTAATAAATTGTAGAGATTATGCTATGCAACTCTTCTTCAGTCTGGTTTTTAACTTTCTTGGAAACGAAACTAATAAAATATATGTTTTGCTTGATGTGTCTACTGTGGTGATTGCATTCCTTTGAGGTCATGAGATGTTAAATTCTGCTTTGAGACATTGCCAGACTCATGGGGTGAGTATGTGGCTTAGGTCTGAAGGGATGGCTCATTGCTGCTGGGATTCACAGGTGAGGTGTTCCCCCAGCTACTGCCCTGACAGCCTCTGTCTGTTTGTCCAGCATGCCAATCAGTTGTACACTCAGCTCAGGTCCTGCACAAACTGAACTAATAGTCACCAGTTTTCTTTAAAATATGTCCAGTCAGACCTGTTGGTAGCCATCTCTGTTATCCAGAGGTTGGAGCTCTCACCAACGGTGTCAGAGAAGAGATTTATTTCCCTCTCCTTTGCCTGGAGGGATCCAACACTGTTTTTCTCCCCTGCCTAGCCCATCAGTCAGTAGGTAAGACTGGGGACTAGATAGGAGTGGTGTGTATAAGAATCACGGGGAAGGCTTGTCCCTCCCTTCTCATCTGTCTATGAGTCACTGGACGGGCAAGAGATGGACCTGATGGACCACATGTGACTTCAAGCTAGTCCTTCATGTGTTTTTGGATTCACTGATGGTGAGAGGGAAAGAAGAGCATGACTCTGCAACCCAACAGGTAGGTCACTCCTATGGAGGTGAAAGATGTGGGTACATCCCTGTCTCTGTAATTATACAGCTGTCATGACAAAATTACTACTGTGTTTTCCCCAACTACTTGGGCACAGCCCCCAGAGAAGGGAAAAGGCAGTGCTTCTCTCCACTGGGCATTTTGAGACAGTGGGTTTACAGAAGCAGGCTTGTCTCCTTCCTTTGGCCACCAGTGTTTAAGTACAAGAGTTGAACTTCAGCAAGAATAGATGAGAGTGCCTCAAGTGTGTTTTGGAATAGGCCATTAGGGGGGAAACCTGAATTCAAGTCCTCAAAAGCTGAAATTGAAATTAATCCACATTTCTGACTTCTTGCTAGGTGCACCAAAGGCAAAACTAGAGTGAACAGGATAAAATGGGGGAGAGAAAGAAAAGTGGCAGCTCCTACAGTCAAAGTTTAAGAGAAAGTTGTGATACACATGCCTTGACCACCCAGTTTGTGATTTATTTTTTTTTTTTTCCAGGAAATAAAGGACATACTATCCTCAAGCCCATAAACTGTATTCAAAGAATTCAGAGTAAGTCATCAAAGAGAGGTGCCTCTTAAGCAAGGCTTCTTGCTTATCCTCTTTATGAGGCCTCTCTTCCTTCCCTATCATGTCAACTAGCTTGCTTTGCTGCTCACTGGGTGTGGTGGTGGTGGTGGTTGTGGGTCCTTTCCAGTGGCAAAGAAAATAAGCAGGTGCCCTGCATAAGTGACTCACTTAAGACTACAGACAGGAAGAGATATTAAGAAAGTTTGAGATGGGGCATCCTTGAGCATCACTACCATGTTCAAAGGTACATCAGAAACATCCCTAATAATCCCAGAAATATGTGTTACAGAAAAAGTAATTTTTCTGCTCATACTGTGAAGTCTTCCTGAAAGGGTAATAACAAGAATTGTGCTGTTGGGGAACATACCATAGCAAAGGTAGGATGGGGAAAGGGGACAAACAAACAAAAAAAAAGCATATTGTAGCACTTGCCACTCAGAATTTCTGAAGGGTTTCTTAAATAACCACTAAGTAAGACAAAATGTGAGAAATTAGGGAATTTGATTTAGTACAGCAGTGTCATGGCAAATTTGAAATGACACTGATCTCAAATGAAAAGCCTCTTACCTTGCATGGCTCACACACAGCCTATAAGTAAGTCCATTTCTACGTTAAACCCAGCTCCTTCTGTGAGCCAGCATATTCCAAACTTGCAGCCAAAACTTGTCATCATACTTCAAATCTGGTCCTCAACATCAATTTCTCCTAGATAACCAGTATGTTCCATATTTGAGCCCCTCTTATGCTTTTTGCTGGTTTTCAGAAGTAAATGTCACATCTGGTTTAAAGTATTCTGGCCAAGATTGTTAATGCAGAGATGATTCCTTTGTCCAGAAGTGAAGTCAGCTTTGGATTTCTGAAAGGACTGTGTTTTTCATGAGGCTGTGTTTAAAATGCCAGAAATGATCTAATATCAAGTCTGTTGTTTCATGGTACATATGACAGATGGATCAGATAAAGCTGTTGAAAAGTTTGTAAGTTATTGTTTCCAGAAGCTACATACAGAAAACTAGATGGCTACAGAAGGCCCTGCACTGCTGAACCCATTCTCCAAGTGGAGTAGATCCTCTCAGGTATCTATCATTGATGGATGTAATTCCCAATGACTCATGTATTAGATATTTGTAATTTCACTGGTTTAGCCAAATGCTTTAAATTGTTTCTTGTCCTCATAGCCTTTGTATTTACTGTCATGTTCAAAAATTTTCTTCCAGCAAACCCTTTAATAGCGCAATGAAATAAAATTCGTCTTAGGTCAAATGTTTATTCTGCTTTAAGGAGTAAGAAGTAATGATCTCAAATTATTCCTCAAGGAAGTTTACATTGGATATTAGGAAAAAATTCTTCATGGAAAGGGTTGTCAAGCATTGAAACAGGTGCCCAGGGAAATGGCTGAGTCACCATCTCTGGAGGTGTTTAAGAAACATGTAGATGTGATGCTGAGGAATATGGTTTAGTGGTGCACTTGGCAGTGTTGGGTTAACTGTTGAACTCAATGATCTTAAGGGTCTTTTCCAACCTAAATGATTCTATGATTCTAAGACTGCAGGATTTTTGTGTTTAACTTGTATCCAAAGCTCAATGTAAGGATTTAATACAGTTGAAAAGAGAAGATTCTTGTCTGACTTCCTTTATCTGTCAGCCAGTACTTTGAAAAGACCTACAATATTCCTCAGTAATGTCTGGTCAGTTTGAAAAGAAGACCTAAGCTACAGGATCTGGGCACAGCTTGCAAACATTCTGTATACATACATACACACATACATATATATATATATATGTAGTAGAGCTAGAGATAGAGAAAGTAAAGATATATGTAGAAAGAGATATATAAATACATATTAAAGTATCCCAGGGACCCTGTTTGAATGCTGCCATTGCTGGCATGATCTGTAGCACAGGAGTCGTATATTGTGGCCAGAGAGTCTTAGAACAATTAGAAGCCAACAGACATTGCTAATTTAGCTTGCCACAGTTGGAGGGTTTTTCATTAACTAGTTGTGCATGGTTTTATCTGAGGGAAGGACTTTGTCAAGTTCTTATGCTATTTTATGTCTCATACTGGCATCACAAAGTCTCTTGGTATTCATTCAGTCTCACTTGCCTTTCTCCCTGGCATGGCAATCGGTAATTTGCAGCTATATATGTGAAAAGTGAAGAATATGTCAAGGAAGAGAGAATCTGAGGTTTCATTGAGTGGGTAATCTGAAACAACTGGTTAAATGAATCAAGCAAGAATGAGAGCTCTGTGGATGAGGGACATTCAGGAAACATTGCAATAAATCCAAGTGGATTCCTATCACCCTTTTTGGCATAGTGCAAAGATCATACAAACCATCACTCATGTACTTAAGAAGCTATATATTATCTAAATGAGACTGTCAGGTATTACAATTAGCATATTGCACTTATATTAAATACTCTGCTTCAAATAAGAGCATTTGACTTGGCAGGGTCGTTATAACCGGTGTTGTATTTCTTCTAATTTCATCCATCAGCCCCAAAATACTGATGGACAAAATATTTTATAAAATTATAATTCCCATTTTGTAAGAGGAACTGAGCTTTGAAAAGGCCTAAACAAGACAGAGCTTTCTGAGTTGAGACACTGCAAGTTAGCCATATGGGTCATTTGGAAAAATGGCCAGGACACTTGTCAAAAAGAAGAAAATTCAAAGTGATTCAGCACTTAAGAGGAGAGACATACAGTCAGGCATCACGGCACGTGTAGAGAGCAATGCTTGCTGGAAGAGAAATCCCTTAACAGGCACATGCTTATCTGTTAGAAACTGCCCAAATTACGAAATTTCTTAAGTATGTATTGTTATTTTTCTGAAGTCTCTGGTAATAACCTTTATGCCAGAAGGAACAGATAAAGATTGAGAGGCAAAGTGGTATCAGATGGAAAGTGCCAGAACACAGCAAAATAATGGATTTTTTTTAAAAATGAAAATGGAATACTTTTACTTTCTACAGCATTCTTTGTAGAAGAAAAAATTAAACTTCAGTTTAAAAAGAGTGTGAAAATAAATATAAACCTGAATAATGGAACTAAATAAAATTATCTAAACCTTCTAGAATGCATTAATATAAATAGAAGCAATTTCTTGGTTTTTGAATGTCTAAACCATAGTTCATCCTACCAATTCTTGTTATTATAGCTCCATGACTGCCAGATCATGGATAGAAGTAATTGAAATAATGTTATCAGTTTATTCTTGACAAAGAGACTCATGTTGGATATGAACATGGTGGCAAAGCTGCTAATCAGTGTAGTTACATGACAAAGTAAACCTTAAAATCATAAGGAGAAGACCTTGTGAAGGAAGAAAAGAGGAAACTTCTGACCTTAATCCTGCAATGCAAAGCTGACGGGCTTTATAGTTATAGCAAGACTTACTAGTTCAGAAACATCATGATTTTTGATCTCTTAGTGCTGGCATTGGTTTGATATACACTCGGGCTTTCTTAACCTGAATTTTCTGTGGAAGAAAAAACTGCAGCTGACAGAAAGAGGATGTGTGATCATGAATGGCAGAGGAGATGAAATCACTTAAGAGGCTGTCAGTAGAACAAGACTCCCTGGCACCCTTAGGGCAATAGGAGCCATGTGCCCAGTAATCCAGCTGGAAATGCAGCTACAGATTCATGAATGGAGTTGGGAATTGGGACACACTGCCTTAAAAGTAAGCTCTCCCCTCCAGCTTTCAGTTATTTCTCATTTCTGTCTAAAAATAAAGCTGAATGTAAACATCATAAGCTTACAAAAGTGTAGATTTCAGTCTGATATGTTTTCATGATAGGTGAGCTGTTTTCACATCTGATCCGCCAAAAACTGCATTGCAATGCAATAGCAACTTAATAAATTTTTAAAAAAATCATATGGCGGTCTTTACATGAATTAATTCATGTGAAATTTTGTTTTGAGTGCTATTAGTGTTCATTAATTTATGATCAGCCTCTTGGTTATCAAGTTGTCAGTGCCAGGGATTTCTGAAGGTCCCCTAGTTCAAAGTGCTTCTCCAAGATTCAGAGCTAGGTCAGGTCTCTCAGCTGAGTCTTGAATCCCTCCAACTACCTTTCTGGGCAACCTCTTCCTGTGCTTTTCCACTCTCTGATGAAGAAATCTTTCTTGAGACCAAAATTCAGCTTCTGACCATTGCCTCCTCACTGTGCACCTTTGTGAAGACTCTGGTCTTCTCTATACCCCCAACCCATAGTTAATGTACACCCTGCCCTTCACTTTCTCTTCTCCAGACTGAAGAAACCTGCTCCCTCAGTTTCTCCTCATACATCATGTGCTGCAATCCTCAAACCTTCCTCTCCAGTGAGAAGTATGATGAATGACTTCAAAAATCCTTTGCTGAATACTGGAGGATCTAAACCAGAGAATTTGACAAATTGCTACATGAGCTACGAATAGTGTTCTCCATCTGCTCTTTTGGTGAATGAGTGAGAAAGGCCATGCAGTTCACCCTGGCCAGCTGGGTCAAAAAAGTTACGTTATCAGTTTAGAGACTTGGCTACAATATACCCAACTTTTCTCTTCAGAGAGTGGCTCTGAATTTAGTTTTAAATGAAACTTTACAGTGAGTTTGGGGCATAAGTCTATTACCATTGGCTACTGGTTGTTTCTCTTTGACTCAATCAAGGAAAAGTCTGGGGTTTTATTTTTGAGGATGGGACGATGGGGGGCGTTTAGTACATTCTTTTCAAAGTTATAGCATGGGTGAAATCTTGGTCAGAGTGAGGTCAGCAGCAGAATTAAACTCCTCTCTGCTGGGTAAATTCACATTTCCTCTAGAAGGTTGGCAGTAATAATATTTGCTTCCCTCAATATGTTCTAAATGGATCTCCACAATATTCAGAATGTTGCTGTGTGACTGAAGCAGTTCTTTTTCTGTATGCTCAGTTTTGGATACTTAACAAATTTGATTTTCTAGAAGTATGAGCTGAACACTCAATAAAAATTGGGTTGATTGAAAAGTGCAACAATCAAATATCCATGCAGCCCAAGTGTTTCTGAAACTTTAGACAAAGATGTACTGCTTCCTAATTTACTAAATTAACTGCATCTGAAAGCAGTTAATCAGCTGTTTCACTGCCAGCAGACAAAGGAATTTGACAGCTGTTCACAAATGTATCTTTGTACTTCTCTTTAGCATGTACAATGCAAAAAGCGTGAATCAGGCAGAATAGATCAATGAGATTTTCAGGCAATCACAGGAATGAAATAAGGGCTGCACTGCTGAGCAGCCTCATTTTTCTCTCCCTGGCACCTGGCATGCTTATTTGCCCCAGTGCAACCCACGGATAAAACCCATAATCACATGGGAGCAAAGAATCCTCCCTCAAGTATCATTCTGCAGTCCCCATGCTTAGGTGATGAATAACCTACATTAATTCCCAAGTGATGAAGAACCAGAATTAATAGGATGGTTTTATTGGGGAGAAGTTGTTAGAGAGAAAATTCTTTGTCTGCTGAGAGTGAAAAGCTTGAAATAATTTCTTTTTTTTTTTTTCCTATTGTATTAGGCTAATGTTGCTAGCATAGCAGCTGAGGTTTGTGAATCTGAAAATTCTTGCAGCCAAGTTTTTTATATATAACTAGGCAGAGGTTGTTAATAAGTCAGACAATGTTTCTTGCTTTTATGGGGTCTTCTTCCCTTTGATGCAATATCTTCTTATGCATGTTATCTGCCTGAACTACAGAGGAGCTGCACAAAGTTGCAGCAGATGACTTGGAAGATTCCCAAGAATTCAATATTTACAGTGAAGTGCAATTGATCTCAAGGATGAACATCATCCTGGTATATTAGAGAAGAATAGCAAAATGGAGGGAAGAGAGTCCTTGAGACGTTATCAAATATGTCCCTCAGCCCTAGGCCAGTGCCAAATATAGCTGCACAACATCTCATGGGTGACAAAGGGATCTAAAAGGATTCCCTAATTCCATCATTCTTCAGCCCCAGCCTGTTGCAGCACAGGGGAGGGCTGAACAGGGTGCCCAGATGCAACTGAGACAGATCTCTTGGGCTGAACAGGGTCCTGGGAGAGTGGTCAGGGCAATTGAGGCATATCAGTTCCCTCACAATCTGAACATAGGGAGAATTGCTGTTTAAAATACACATCTCTCTGTGTGTGACAGTGAATCATTCTCCATGTGGCCCAGAAATCAGCAATAGCTACTTTGATTAAGGACCAAAGCCATCAGTTTGCCTCTGCACAAGCCTGGATACCACAGTCACTCAGTTCTACTGTTTTTCTCCCTATGTTTTTCTGTCTGCCAAGTAACCAATGTGGGCCATAGACCAAGGTGATTGTCTTTCAATAAAGAGTTGAACTGGGAAACTCTTGTGCCTGGGATGCACAGTCTGACACAGCTGTGCACACAGGCTGTTATGTTCACTCTGTTCACAGGCTTATGTGCATGCAGGTTAATGGGCAAAGGGCAATTCCTAATGAAAAGGTTTTGTCAGTCTGGCCAACTACATCTTATAATCACCACCAAGCCATCTGAGATCTGAGAGATTTCTATTGCCATGTTCCCTGTGCCTGTAATTTCTCAGAGGAAGGCTGTGTGTTGCTCATCCTTTATTAGCAGAGCTTTAGCTATTCTTAAAATTTCCAAAGTGGAATATAAAAAGGAAAAATTCTTATCAAACAGATGTTCACAGCCAGTGATTGATGCTCTTGCAAGAACTAATGTCACCTGAAGGGGATCAATTAGCAGTGTTTCTCTTTTTTTCATCACAAAAGTTAGTAAAGCAGGAAATGGTATGAAACTTGAGAGAAAGATAAATGAGTCTCATTAAGAGGAGTGAGGTATGATTAAACAATAGGGTTCAGCAGGATGGGTGATGTCTGAGGCCAGCACTGATCCAGGGACAACTCATCTAATTGTTATCAGTTTCCCAGCCCAGAAGAGCAGTGATTCAGAAGTTAAACATAGGTACTGAGGTATGTCATTGCAAGGGTAAAATTTACAGTTCAGAGGGTTAGCAACACCAATCCCTAAAAGTGAACTCAGAAGAATCCTTGAACTGACAAGTTCATAATTAGCCTGAGGGATGACAGCTCACCATCAGTCACATTTGCCTCTGGTGTAAGTTGGCAGCCTCTCACTGACTTCCATCAAGACATGACTCTTCTGATATCAATGTGACTGTGAAAAGGCAAAAGCACAGTGAACATTTTTCTATTTTTAATTTCTGTAAATGGCAGAACTACTTTTGATTTCAGAAGAAGCAGGACAAGGCCATTTGCTTAATTATACAAAGATCTTCCTACCAAATGTAATGGAAATTACCATGAAGCTCTGTTTACTGTTTTACACTGCTGTGCCTGAAGCTGGAAGGAGATATTACTTTCCATCCAATGAAATGAGAGTGGTACTCACTCTTGTCATAATCTCCTTGAAGCATCTGCACTTGAGGCAGAAACCAAGGTCTGAAATTGAGGCTATTTAACAAAGAGTGTCGATGACCTTCTGCCCAGCACTGCATCTAGACAAATAATTGTACCACTTTGCCCCATGCTGGTTCTTGTGTAACACGCTCTTCTGCAAGAGAAAGTAGCTGGGAGTGACTTTGTGTGTTTGATGAGGGTGAGTGACGCAGCAGCCTCAACTGGACTGCACACAGTCAGGGCAGCTTGCTTTTACCTCAGGAGAAGACATAATTTCCCTTGGCCTTGCTGCCTGGATGCATTCATGCCTGTCCACCATGATCACCTTCCTTCCACTCCATCCCATGTGTGCTGCTGAAGGGTTGGAAATCCCATCAGCTTTACCAAGCAAGTCATATGTGGCTGCTCTGTGAGGACTGCAATGCACCTCTTAGATTTTACCAGGCCAGAGCTGTACCATCTTACCCTTCCTTTATCAACAATGTTTTTCAGGCAGCTCCAGTACCTTTTGGCCTGGAGCCTTTTCTATTCCTGGAACTGTCTCTGTGGTGAGCAGAGGGTGATGTCCTGGGAAAGGGAAAGACTGATACGTCAATCCCTTGGAGCAGATGAGGGACTTGTGTCCCAACTTTTGTTTCTGTGTCAGTACTGGCTGTGACAAGCTTTGGGAAAGCAGAGCTGCTCATGTCAGTTTTCTAGGAAACATCTACAGGACTCCACTGGACCATGGGATAACTTAGGTTTGTCAGCATTTCAAGTGGGGCATCTTGCCTATCTTCCAGGCTCCACCTCATCAAAATATCAGGGCAGAGATTCGTTCCTCTGCTGACCCTTCTCATTATTGCACAGAAAGGGGTAGGAAGGGGATATCACTGTTGAGTAGTTGTGGGAGCAAGATGGAGCAGGGATCTTTATATTGGATGCTAAAGGAGGGAGAAGTTGAATGGCAAAAAGAACAAGGTGAAGGAAGGTCTCCCTATCATCTTGTTTCAATCATCTGATAGTTGGCTACTTATGATCAATACTAAAATGTGTTGCTTGCTTTGATTTGTCTGCTCACACTCGCATGAGTTACTGCAAGAACACATTCAGTAGAAAGAAAAGTGGGTTTCTGTACAATTCCTCTAGATGGCAAGCTTTATCTGTTCTATTTATCTTTTCTCTTTAAAAGTGAGTATACTGAGGCTCAGCCACACTGGAAAAAACATCCTACACTACTCAGACCATTCCATCATTTCTGGAATATCAGCTCCTAGAATCCTAAGCAAGTTCCTGTAGGGAAGCAAAATTGTGATGATGCATGTTCTTGAGAAATGCGTTTACTGGTGAAATGTGATTTGGAAAGTATAATATTTAAATTTTGTTTGAAATATGACATATTTTGCAAACATTCTTACTGCACCTAGTGGTGAAGATGTTGACCAGTTTACTCCCAAAGGCATTTTGCTGTGCTGAATATGAGGAAAGTCTCCCTTTCTCTCTGCTGTAGCTTTTCTAGGTATTAACACTGTTCATTACTTTCACTGCTGCTCAGCCAGTGAGGAATGAGTGTAAGAAATCAAAAATAGAATGAGGAAATCAATAAAATTGCCTCGAGACTGATCTTGATCTAGTTCCTGTGTAATTAGCAATTACTCCAGTGGACTTCCTGGCACAAAATTATTGTAAAATGTCTGGTCTTGTGTGCATCCAGTATTTACATCTTAGAGAAAAAGTATAATAAGGATCAGCTGTTTTGCATCCTAGGTTGTCTTTTGAACAGGTACCAAGTAAGTGTGACGGTCGTGTTGAAACACAGAACGCTATTACAGACTTCATGGTATTAGATGAGTTACTAGGAAGAAACATGACAAAGAATCAAGCCCATCTCTCTCTCAGGAAATCAGAATAGAGTCTTGATACAATAGAAAGAGCTTCCAAAACCACTCTTGTTACTTATGAGAACCCCAGTCAGGTGATATACCACTAATGTCATGGGGCTTTACATTACAGTAGTTGTTCTGCATTTTCTGTGGTCAAAGAAAACAATGTCCCCAAAGACTGATGCTTGTGCCCAGTGGTCTGCTGTTTGCATTGTTTCCACATGTTCCTTGCTGAGTCCCCACCTGTGTTCTTTGCCTGCATGAAACAGTTTGTGAATTCCTCCAGGGAGAGATCATTTCATGCATTTCCCAGGTGATACTGTACATGACATTGTGCCCCGGTATGATAAATGGAATATATAATCAATATTCTTAGAAGACTTTGCTATGGCCCTAATGATCTGTTTGAATTTTAATGTTCAGTTTAGGTTTGTCCTGTCTCAGTTTCAGCACATTACTTATCATTATATTTCTCAACCTCCATTTTCTTGCCTTCCACTTTTCCAATCTTGCATCCTGTCGTGCCTCTGACTTGACTGTAAGGGTTGCAGACTATGCATTTTTATTTGTTCTATAAAATGTCTGAGCACTCTTTAAGTGCTGTACAAATACATAATGATTTGGTCATACTGTTTGCTCTGCTTTAAGTGATTTTTCTCCCTTGTTCACCTTCACCCTTCAAATAGTTTTGTCTTGGAAACTGTCTATAGCTTACCCAAGCTCTCTTAATTTTCCTCAAGTTGGTCTTCCCAGTCTGGAGACCATTGCTGGCACCACTTGACCTCCCTTTGGTCAGGGATTTGACAGAAATTAGAAAGCAGGATTTCCTTTCTAGCAGAAGGGTGCCCAGACTTCTGTGCAGTTCTGATGATCACACCTCAGCTGAGTCACCTGGAGAGAGCTGCGCATCTTGCCTCTTTGGTTGGCTGCCTTCTGCTGCCACGTTGCATCGCACGCTCCTGACCCTGACACCTCTCCTTCTTGCCTTGAGCTCCCTGCCTATCCCTTCCCTGGGGACTGTGCCTGGCCTAGATAATGATGTGCTTTGTGCCTGGTTCTTGCATAACTATTCCGGTCAGGGCACCAAGAGACCTGTTTTCTTGATTTCCTCTGCTTAGGGTCACCATGCATCATTGAGCACTTTGTGATCAGATATCAACTGTCCTCTAAAATAGCAGGGGAAGTGGAATAATCTAATTCCTCCAGCTTTTATTGAATCAGAGTTTTGACTGAAAATGAACGGGAGAATCTGCTGTATCCTTACGTGCCAATACATAAAATGTGTGACAAGATAATTTTGGCTACCATTATCCATAAGCATGATTGAATTCTTATGTTGTCCACAACAATTACTTCCCCTTATTTTGACAAGAAAGCCGTAATAACTTAATCTGTCTTGATCTGAGCCAACAGACTTTCTTTTCTCTTGATTTTCTCCCATTTTTAAAGCTGAAAGAGAAAAGGAAAAAAAAAAAAAAAAGGGCTAACTGGCTCTGCTTAGAAGCAATGACACACCAAACATGACCCAGTGCACATGGTGTCCTGAGGAGCCTTATTCTTCCTGCCTGAGGCAATGGCACAGGCCTTCTAGAAGGTCCGCAGATAATCGGCCTTCCCTTTCCCTATTGCATTTGATTTCACAGCCTTTGCATGTATTTAGCATAGCCATTTAAACTGACATGGTGTGGTGGGAATCCCTGCCCTCTAGCTCTCAGCTCCTCAGCATGGCTGACAAGTCACATGCTATCCCCTTCTCCCAGGGGTTAGGCGGTGACATGCTGTGGGACAGGACCTTCCACAGGTCCCTGCAACCTGTTCTTATGCAAGATGGCCTTGGTCTTACCTCATGGCAGAGAGGAATAATCAACACCTGAACTTCCTGTTTTCCCTCAAGTGTTCCTTTCACGCCACTTGAATGATGCCTCTTACTGACAGGTGCGTGCATGTCAACCTTCTCTTTCAAGGTCACAGTGTCCCAAAGTATCCAGAGAAATTCTGGAAAATCTTTTTCAAATACATGTGTGTAACTGCTGAGGAAAATGATGATGTTACTGACTCTTTCGCTGAAAAAGCAATGAAGGAAACAGTGGCCTCTGACAATGTGCCAGCTAGGGAATTTAAGAAGAAGATATATTTCCTCATGGGTTTGTATGTTAAATATGGTGCAGTTGCTGTGTATTGCAGCTGTGCATTACTCAAGCTTAAGCTCTCCTTTTCCTTCCTACCTTTTTCATGTTGGTACTTTGAATACATATGTAATCATCCATGCCCCAACTTTTTAGGCACTTTTCTTCGTGCTGTATGGAAATGGATCTGTGAGTGGTGCCTGAATGTATCTATCTTGAATTGTATTTTTACAGTGCCTTCAAGTAAGAATCAATTGAAAGACCCTGCGGAAATTATTTTTGGCCTGGTTTTCTAGTTGCAAGGGAGTAAGTCATACAAACTAAACACCCTTACATCCTTTCCTTCAGGCTATTCCCTGGGGCTGGAGTACACCCAAGAGAACAGGATCTCTCACAAGGAGCTCAGTATATGGAGGCTGTATTATCCTTTTGTGGGGTGCATAGGTAAGTTTTTCAACCTGATAGGAAGAGGGAAAAATTAATTGGAGGGCAAGTTACAATCCCTTTCTTCCTGTTAACAGTGGGAAATTAATCTGTCACAATTTGGGCTTTTGTTTTAATCTCCTTTACATTGCTCTAACAGAGAAGTAGTTTAAGCGCAGCATAAGTGAAAAATGAGCTCCTGTTCTGTTGTCTCCTTCATTGAATGTGCAGTAGGGTGGAGGTTTGCAGTTCTTCGTGAGTTGGATTCATCACCAACTTTTTTATGAGATGTATTTTAAGAATATTATATAAATGCATGTGTGTAGGTATATTATGAGACTTCTCACAAATCAGAAATGTCCCATACTGCTGATGAAATGGAGCTTTGGAATAAAGAATTTCTTTACCTGCCTCAATAACAAATGTGATGGATGTCTTACCCTGTTCTGCACTTCAGCATGTATTGATGGCTGTGTATCATACTTCTACATGTGCAATGAAGACAAGCTAAAAAATTCTGTGCCTCTGGAAACGTCATGCTTTGCAAGTCCAGCCTATACATAATCTTCATTACCAAGAGGGCAAGAATGGCTGCCAGCTGCCAGCTGAATAGCATTTGCAAATGATCCATCCCTAATCCACTCTTCCAGAGCATGACCTACATCTTGTTGCTATCATTCCCCTTTTTATTTGAATGATTAACTCTCAGTTCCTGAGACTTTTCCAAGCAGGACTTATCTTTTCAGGGTGCCTAGTAAGTATCAAGTTCTTTTGTCTGCTTGAGCTCAGCTTCCAGCTTGCCAGAGCAGAACCATCCCATTTCTCATTAAAAACAGCATCATAAATTTTAACCCAAAGTCCCAGGGTTCCAGCATAATCCTCTGTTGGAAAACCACAGTAATTGCATGTCACAGTCATGTATTTTCCACTACAAAGGGATAAGTGGGCACCATGGACAGGAGCTGGCATCTGAAAGCCAGTCCAACATTCAGAGCCGAGCCAGGGCTGCCAGGTACCACCAGAGCTGTGAAGGGAGGAAGAAGTCCCCACCTAAGGCTAGCCAGTGCTCATAATCCAGCCTGGACTTCCCCTGTAATAAAGTTTTCTAATGTAAACAGTGCTCTTTAGGTTTCGAGGAAGCCCTGGGGAAAATGACTGGCTGTACAAATGACTTTTGTTGCTGCTTGACCAGTTGGCTCACTGAGCATCTTACATCTGTGCATTGCTCTTTGGCTGGAGTCATGTTATTATGAGTATATAATTGTGTATTTAGCTACTAACTTCTCTGTTAGAGCTACAATTTAAAATGATGAAGGAATCTAATTTATATCAGTGTGTTCCTCATATGAGCTCAGCAGAAGGCTATAATAATTTATAAATTACACATATTTCCCCTAAACTCAGACAAAAGTAAAAATATAAATATGAGAAGGACTGACTGCTTATGTGCTCATGAGAGTTCATTCAAAAATAGACCTGAGTTGATCAAAAATGCATCTGTGAGGTGCATGAGCAATTTGAAAGTTTCTTTATAGTTTTCATAGGAAAATTAAACCAGTTCATGAATAACTGAGTCAGAGGGCATTGTGATTGGCTGCTCTTTAGCCAGAGTGAGCAGTAACATTTGCTTTCCTCACAGTGTTGGCAAACTGATTTTATTCATTTGTAATTTGATTTTTGAAAACTAGTCAAACCAAGGATTAAGACAAAGTTCTTACACACGAGCAAATTTCCAAAGCAATCTGAGACTCCATTCACTAATTGAAGTTGGTGTCAGGAACAATGTCTTAACATGATCTTCAGGAAAGTTCTTTAATTTGTTGTTCTATATCAACTTTCTCCTTTGTCTACAGTATAAACAGCAATTCTACACAGATGATTTTTATTTTTCTCCATACCCCAGCAAAGGCAGGAAAAGGAGCTGCCAAAACTGAACCAGGAGAAATGGAAGGTGGCCATCCCTGGAGAAGATGCCTTTCTCTCCTTAACAGCATGGCACGGCAAGGTGGCTGCCCACAGATTAGGAAACTGTTGAAAGCTTTGGAATTATGCAAGTGATGTTACTGCCTTAGGGTTACCCAATTGGCCACAGCTGGCTGGCCACAAAACTTCCACCCTGCTGCAGGAGTCTGAATCAGACCCTCTATGGTCTCTGATTGTGTCTCATGTGTTTGTGAGATCAAGCCTCAGCTGCCATCACTCATGATGATAAGTATCATTTTTACGATGATAAAAAGTATCCCCTTGTTTCTCTTGGGTTGTCTTCGCCTGAACCATTTCAAGTGAGCAAACCTGCCCTAATCCTGAACATCTTTCCCTCCCTCTGGTCCTTACTTCCTTGAGGGGATCCCTCTCACCAGCTCTTTCTCAGTGTCCAAGTTGAAATCACAGGAGGACTTTGTTCTACTAGAGATGTTAACCTGCTTGCTGAGTGGCAAGAGAGAGAAGTTGCACAGAAGCTGAGGTAAGACAGCCCCCAATAAAACCAAAATTCCCACAGAAAAATAACTGGGGTCAAATGCAAAGCCCATTTCTCACCCAAGAACAGAGATTTTGTACCAAGACAACTGATCAACTCTTTGTATAAGCACAAAGTTGGTTGTGTACACTGCTATTCAACTATCCTAAAAAATGTATTATACCCACTACTTATTCCTGTCTGGGAACAGCAGTAGCAGGATTAAAAAAGCAATATAATTTTTACCACATTAAAAGTGGTGCAACCCAACTAAACTAGAAACTATAAATCTTTCCACTGCATTGCCAGAGCAGGTAAGCTTCATGGTCTCAAAGATTCACACACTTTCATGTTAATGTTTTTAATGCCACATCTTTCAGTTTGAGGAGAGAAAAGACTGTCATTTTTTACCTTGGGAGGAGTCCAAATGCTGTGGGCGGTGACAAGGAATTAGGCAAGGAAAGGAATGGAATATTTGTTTTTCTGCCTGCTCAGCAATGTGCTTCCTTGGAAGGGGCAAAGCCTGGCACCACTATAAAGAAATTTGCTTTCCTTTGACTCTTTGCAAATGCACAAAATTTCATTAATACAGAACACTGCAGCATTTTTAGCACGAGAACAAGCTAATGGGAGCAAAGGTAAGCCTCCTTGGGCATTTACCACAAATCTGGATCTGCAGGTTGATTTTCTGCTGCCTTTCCCTGGAAAATAATGACTCACAACAGATAGAGGGACTGTGAGGTAGCAGCAGCCACTGAATTAGAGTATATGGTTTTGTTATGAAACACGTGCTCAGTCATATCTGTATATTGGTGCCAGTTAAGTAATAGTTTAAGAAAAAGAGTTTTCTTAAAAATTAAATTTAGTCCTATAGGAAACTGCGGTCTTGAAGGGAAAACGGGGTGCGGAACACTCACACTCCAAGGGTGTGGGGTAGGAAAAGGTTTTTTTTTAATTGAAAATGGTGCCTGGCTTAAATAGGATCACTAGGGAAGGTTCTGGAATGGGGTGGAACTTGGGAGGGGTTTAGGGAAGAGCCTGGGAGGGCTTTGCAATACAACGCAAGACCCTCCAAAACTGGGAATACAGGGGCAAATGCAGACCATATAAGGAAATGCTACAGGGACCAATCAGAGGTGGGTTACAAGCCATGAGGGATCAAAAACTCCAGCAGGGACACACAGTGAAACAAAGGAAAAACATATAACATGATAAAATCCTCAAACAGGGTACAGACTTTAAACAGCAAACAGTCCTTAAACATAGCAAGGGTCCATATAAACGCAGCAAGCAGTTTTCCAGAGCTCAGGCAGTCACAGATCTGGGCTGATTAAGCTGTCCTTCCACAGCTGGTATCTCTCTCCTCCAACAAGAAACTGGTATTTCAAAAGCACAGGAGCTTTAGCATGAATTTAGATGAGTAATTATTTTCATTTGTTTGTTGGTTGGTTTTTTTGTTTTTATTTTGAGGCAATATATTCTCATTTGGA
The DNA here is from genome assembly GCA_013400415.1 of Scytalopus superciliaris. Taxonomy (NCBI): domain Eukaryota; kingdom Metazoa; phylum Chordata; class Aves; order Passeriformes; family Rhinocryptidae; genus Scytalopus; species Scytalopus superciliaris. The sequence goes on from VXBX01006986.1 coordinate 348,081, forward strand.
AACAGAAAAATAACTTAGAAATATGTTTTTGATAAAGTTAAAATACTCTAATTCTTAGCTTAATATACAGCAAAAGTTTGACTCCCACAAGAAATTGAAACCAAGTCAATGGAAAAAGCCCCCAACCTCCCAGTCAGTTCCATAGTACTTAATTGTTTCAATCATCCCACCAACCCTGCCCTTCAAAAATATGGCCTGTTCCCCCAAGACATTTTATTTTAATGGAACATATACTCTCAGAGGTGCATTTTGATGACCAAAAAACCCACCAACACTTTACCAAAGGAGTAACACTGAGCACTATGAGGCCATGTCTACATTAGCAATAGGAGTGGCTCTACAGAACCACCTGAGAACCTCAGGGATTTTTTTTACTTCATAGTCTGCATGCGTATTTGCGGCTGGAATTTGAATGAATTGGTGTTCTCTTAGTACAGGAACTGGGGGAGTCACTTCAGTACACCCTCCTCATCTGGACTAAAATTCTAATGAAGATGCATCATGAATATGAAGCTGACTCACAGTAGCAAGAAGTCCCATCTGCTAACATCATTAGCTGTTAAAAGACACTATATGCTGAGGTACCACTGACTAATGAAATAAGGCATTAAAAAGATCCTATTAAAGGGTTGGTTTCTTTGGTTACTGGATTTTTGCTCAAAGACAGGATATCAACTGTATTACCCACTATTTTTATATCTGGTTTTGTATCACTCTAAATATTGTTAATGGAACAAGTACTACATTGATGTAAATCACCAAACAGAATATCTGGCCTTATAAGCAAAAACGCAAAACACACAGCAGTAGTTACTTCCTTCTAAAGTCTTTACTACACAGCACTCAGACTGCAGTGGTCACTGATATTTACGTCTAACAGCAAACATCAAAAAACATTCCTTTTTCTCAAGGCATACAACATATGCTAAATAAGAATAGGATCACTTTCCTGTTAATTACTTTAACTCCTTTATTTATTGAATTACCAGTGGACCATCATTCCACTTCTGCTTTTCAGACTCATTTACAAGCTGTACCTGGTCCTTAGGGGCATACTAAAAAAAGGTCAGACTACTAACCATAAACTATTTAAATAATAAAATAATTTAAAAATAGCAAACTCCCAAACAACAAAAAAACCCCACAAGTAACAGAAAATCAACATTTTCACTGTAAGAACAAGGCACTGGGAATTACTGAAGAAAGAGCAACAAAACCTTTCCATCAGCTCCCAGATTAACCTGTGTCATCAGCTATTTTGGTTAGAATTAATGGCTTAATAATTTTCTGATTTAAATATTAATAAAATGTTTTTATTTAGAATAACTATACTGATGAGATTACACTTTAGAGCACAAAAATATGTCCTCCCACTATAATTTCTGTTTTTACAAGTCATCAAGTGTTGTTTGAAGTTTCCTCACCCTGTTTCAGCCATACTTAAAAAGATACTAAAGCATCTGTCTTCATTCTGTCATGACAGTGCCTTATGCTGAAAGCATCCTTGGTTGGATTTCTTACTGTCTTGATTTTGATCGCTTATGCTTCTTCGTGCTTAAAACAGCTGTTGCACTGTGTGTGATGAGTACTCATGTTTCATGTGCCTGTCTCAAAACTAAAAACTGTTTTTTAATACCTCTTACAAAACCAATATAACAAACTGAACAAACACCTATTCCGTTCATTTGCCTGCCAGCAGCAGCACTGCTAATGAAGGTTAAAGCTGTTCTACAAAGTCACAAAAACTCATACCATTCCAAATGGCTAACTAAAGGCATCACTTGGAGCATACCACAGACACACTCCAAATAACGCAAAATTTTCCTAAGTTTCAAATTCTGAAGACAATTTGCAATATCAATTACTCTTAAGGTGATGAGCACATTGTGAGAAAGCACCTTAAGACAATATATTTCGAACTCTTTAGTGTTACATTTGTGCTTTCTTTTTTAGGCACTTTCTTCAAAGGTAGAAAGGTAGATAATAAGCAAGTTTGATCTATTTTCCAAGAAATTTTAACATCATCTGCTGTAAGGGCATTCTGTTAGCTCCTAAAATTTAGTGTTCACACATATCTTTATAAAACAATTGTAAGACCCACTAGCTAATGTCTTCACTCTCCAGGCTGATGTGTGTGGCTTCATCAAGAACAGTAAGACTTTTAGTCATGACATTGATGTAGAATGACAAGATATGGGCAAGTAACAGCAGAAATACTGAGGGGTATGTGTTGGGTTTATATCACAGACCTCCTTTGATAAGCCACAAAGTGTTGACATTTTTGGTAAGTTGAAGCATAATATTAGAACTGTATATACACATAAGGTAGTGGGAAAAATAAAGCTGCAACTTTTCTCCAGGTGCTACCATAAAACCAGTATGATAATTGTAAGAAACTGAATTGAAATTATTTTGTTAGTAAATTTGAATTAAATAGCTACGTGAATAAGTATTTCAGCTTTCAAAGTTAATGTCAGACCAAGCATTAAAATATTATCTTTTGAACAGTCATGTTTGTTTTGCCCAACAACCTCATCTACTATACAACATACTGAACTTTTACATCTAAGCCACCTGAACAAAGAAAATAAAGTTGAGCCTAGACTGTGTTTTTTATCTCCATCTTTGGTTGAACCTCCTGATCCCCAGTAAGCAAAGCCCAGATGCCAGAAAAATCAGTAACACAGTGGATAATAAACTAAATGTCATCCCCTGATGCAGTGAGCAAAATAAAAGAATTCCTACAGCTAGCTGCAAAGACATCAATGGATACAGTACTTCAAAGTGCTGAGTTTTTAACTGTATCACACTTAGATGTGAGAAATTTAGAGTCTTATGTGAAGATGAAGCAACATCTACATGTAATGAACAATCTCCAAAAATCATATTCTTGAAGTACCGATCCTATGCAGCATTAAAAACAGTGTCTTGCTATTCTTCTCTAAGTTAATTTTTACCAAATATGTCACTTACTTTCATCTATGTATAACAAACATCTAACTGAGCACTTGCCTGATTTGTGAATCTGCATCAACCTAACTCCTTCCTTAAGCATAAAGATTAATGCTTTTGGAGTTTCAAATTCACTTCACCAGTTGGCATTGGCACGAATAATCTAGTAGGATTAAAGCTTTAGTCAGAGATTGCCTCTGCAAAGCCTTTTTGCTGTCCTTAAAATCTGGAGATATAGTTAATATGTTACTTGCTTTGTAGTGGGTGTGCAAGTGTCATCTTGTGTGTCAATACAAAAGAAATTATGGGACTTAAAACTAAGTTAAGAAGGCAGCCACACTTAGGAGGCTTATATATGTGGAAAAGAAGCAAAATGTCGCTCCATGTTGTTAAGGTGTCACACACTCACTAGCAAATGACATGGCCACGTCTTTGTTGACAACTTGTATGATGATAACTTGATGTTGATGACATGTCACCATTTTTCTGCATGAGAACACGTGGATGTCACTCGGAATTCACCTACCCTAAGGTATTTACTCAATACAGTGAAGCTTACTCATGTCCTCTGGTCAGCACATTGAAAAGAAGTCAAGAAGCTTACTCATCCAAGAAATGCAGGGTAATTAAACCCTCCAACTAACTCTGAGCAACCTCCTACACTCTGAATGATCAGTTCTGTGATTTTTTTTTTACAATTAATTTTTGTAGTTGCATTTTTTCCTCCCCTTCTTTCAGATGACATATAAAAGCATACTAAGCATCTCCTATACATTTAATACCCTCAATGTGTCCTCTAGTTTAAACCTATCATTTCCAGCAAAGATTAGAATTATCTACCAACAGTATGAACTTTAACAAAAACAAGTGCTGGCTTCTGTACCCTGGATATATGTACAGAGGGGGAAATGAGAGCCTCGAGAGCAGTACCATGGAAAGTGATCTGGGGGTCCTTGTTGATGGCAAGTTGGATATGAGTCAGCAGTGCCCTGGCAGCCAGGAGGGCCAACCGTGTCCTGGGGGGCATCAGGCAAAACATTACCAGACAGGCAATGGAGGAGATTGTCCCGCTCTGCTCTGCACCTGGGCAGCCTCACCTTGAATATTGTGTGCAGTTTTGGGCACTGCAATATAAGAAAGTCACTAGGATATTAGAGAGCATCCAAAGAAGGCCTAGAGGGCCTAGGAGTGGCTGAAGTCACTTAGCTTGTTCAACCTGGAGAAGAGACTGAGGAAAGACCTCATTGGAGTCTACAGCTTTCTCATGAGGGGAAGTGGAGGAGCACTCACTGATCTCTTCTCTGTGGTGACCAGTGACAGGGCCCAAGAGAATGGCCTGAAGCTGTGTCAGGGGATGTTTACATTAGAAAAAGATTCTTCGCCCAGAGGGTGGTTGGGCGAACAGGCTCCCCAGGGAAGTTGTCACAGCACCAAGCCTGTCAGAGCTCAAGAAGCGTTTGGGGACAAGGCTCTCAGGCACATGGTGTGACTCTTGGAGCTGTCCTGTTCAGGTGCAGAAGTTGGACTTCAATGATCCTTGTGGGTCCCTTCCAATTCAGGATAGTCTATGATTCTATGATCTAATCTATTTATGCTTAATTACTGTTTTCTAAAAGAACCTGGCTACACACACTGACTAATATGCGAGACTATCCTCTTCCTCTTGTTATACCTTTCTGGGGCTTTTGTTTGTGACAAAAATAAGTTTCAGCACTACTAGAGAGGAAGTGCCACTTTATGCTAATTGTATTTGAAAAATAGATGAAATTCCAGGCAATCTCTTAAAACAATAAGCAGTAGTCAGAGCACGTGTCCAACACTGGTTTTAGCCAGCTTTGCTTTCACCTAACCCTGCACTGCTCAAGGAGGTTTCTGGTCCCTGATGTACATTCAGATGCTCTAAGAGATGGGAGAAGGTCCGGATGGGCTCTGAGGAGGTTGCCTAACTAAGGGTTTTCATAACCAAGGGGCCTATATATGCCTTCTTTTCTCTGTCTCTCCTCCCTTTTTGAATTACATTAATTGGGCTTCCTGACTCCTTTATTTTAAGGTGATCCGCAGAGATTTAATGTGAAAAAGGGTACAAGCACAATCAGTGGTGAACACTTTGCTCTCTATCAATACATTTTGAATGGAAACAACAGGTGAAGTCTTCCCTTTTCTGTTTAATGGAGGAGTATTAAAACAGAAGTTATTATGTATTGCCTTTATTTGTCATTATAAAGAGCTTCAGGGCTGACACAAGAATATCTACCTCTCCCTACCTTTTTCAGCAAGAACAATCTTTACCTCCAGAGTGTAATTTTTTGATTTTAACATGGGACCTTCACAGTTTACATCTGACTTTCTTTTATCGATACAGGACTACTATAATCCAATACTGGCAAAACAAACAGCTACAGACCTGAGCAATGTCAGCCCACCAAGCATCTCAGTACACCTTCAACTGTAATGGCCAGATGAACTCTGGGAAATCCTAAATCTGATTTCAAAGTCACAAGTAATGAGGCCAGTCAGTAGGGTTCTAAGGGAAACTGCTGTAAGTGGGAGCATATGGCAGAAGCAGACTAGCAACATCAGCCTGAACCAAGAGTCCACCAGTCCATCAAGCGAAAATTCACAACATAACTAAATATGGAGAGAAAACATGTTGGAAAGAGAACATAATCCTTAAAAAAAAATTTTACATCATTGTGCCCCCTTGAACTGGCAGGATCTGGCAGTGGAACATCCCACAGAGTTAACTGGAAATTTGTGTGTGCTGGCAGCAATTCATTACTGTATTCATTATTCTGCAGAATTTTGCCCTTGCAATTACTACAACTGCCTCCTTTTTGCCTTATGCAGCCTTTTACTTTGCCTGTTTTAAAGTCTGAGGTTTGAATCTATTCATGTCTCCTTTGTTTAAACACATCCCTTAAGCCTTCAGGTGTATTTGTTGATCCCTTGAGCTGAAACTAGAAAAAAAAAAGCAGTGTTGGATAACAACACACTGCATCACCCTCACAGAGAGTGGGAAACCCTGTATCCCTTCAGGTTTCTGCAGCAGCTCAGCAGGCTAACTTCATTCCCATGGTCCTTTCAGCCTGATGGATTTTGCTCAGAAATCTAAAGGATTTAGACAGTTTAGGACGAAAAACTTTGATAGTAGTGTTGAATAGGCTAGTAGTTACAGCTGTATTCCTTGAAATTTCTCCAGATGAAATTGCCAGTGTGCCAGGTCATCTTTCCACTCTTTGCACTTCAGAAATCTGCACTGTGTCTGACTGCAGATACACGTCACACAGAAATAATCCTGCCAGCGCATGCTTGAGTCAAATTTTGCCTAAAAGTACGTGATAGCCTTTGGCTTGTGATCTTGAGAAATCAAAATGTTGAGTTGCTTTTTATTTGAAATAAAAACAAAACAATGAAAAAACCCACAAAACAGAACAAAACCCTAACACATTAAAAAGTTAATATAATATTAAGGAAATCTTGGTTTAGAGTAAATTTCAGGTGACCTACACAGGCCCCCTAATGTTTCTAGGCAGTGACATGTTCATCATTGGTATTGCTGTGTATTGCCTTGTGGCTCTTGCTTTTTTACACTCCCAGTAGTAGGTCTCAGGAGGATGAAGTATGTCCCAGGGTCGTCCTGAAGTCTGCAGGGCATAGCTTAGTGGAAACTGTTAATCCCCTGTCTGAGAAAAGGAATAAAAAAGTGCAGCTAGAAGAACAAATGCAACATTTATGGTATTGTGCAGTGTCTGGAAAGTAGCATTCATTTTAGCCAATGCTTCCCTCAGAGCTGCTCATGAGGGGTCCCCTTTAAGGACAGTGGATAGTGAAAAGGGAACTAGGGCACGGTTCACCTCCTAAAAGACAACTCAGGAACAACTCAGGTGCTTATGCCCTCAGTGTGCCTAGTTCTCTCCTCTGACTATGGAGACAGCCTGGGATAGCCACCTCACAGAGAGAGATCTACTCCACAGCGTCCAAAAGTCAATACAACTGCTACTCTAAACACATGAATGTAACTCGATAACACTTCCTAAAGCGTTTTAGACATACTAGCTCTGTGTCCAGTGTGTGTTGTGCCCCTCACCTGCATGTGGCTGCTGTGGATGTGTACTCCACTAATGCCATGCTTGGCATCTTCATGTTTGATAACCTCACAGCTCATTTCTTCCAGATTAAGGCAGCAGTTTCAGCACTCTTTCTCCCCAAAGTGAGCTTCATCCCTTCCAAAGAGAGCAGTGGCTCCCTTTACTCCCCTTGTCCCAGTCCTGTAGCACTTGCAGTGCAAGCAGCAGATGCTTTGCAGCAATACCTGAAAGCCTTCTTCCAATAAACACGATTCTGCTGAATTAAGCATTTTAAGGTCCTTCAGTTAGAACAGGAAAGCAAAGATTACCCAAAGGGTCTGTGTACACTGTAACGCACCTCTCTGCATCAACATATTCAGGACTTGATCTTCATATTGCACTGACTAACAGAGTTACTACCTGTAGTGAGAAATCTGTGGTGTTTAAAAAAACAGTTGCTTAAACCTATTCAATTTAATGCCAGTTAGTGTCCACCCTCAGACTTTTGGCATATTCCCAAATCAGTCTTGAACTGAACAACTTTGATCAGTTCCATGGAAAACTAATGATATATAATTGTATGTTAGGACCAGATACTGAGAAGAATACAAACATTATAAGGAAGCAGATGAGAACATGACTTGGTTATTTTGTCACCTCAGTGACAGAAGTGGAGAAAAGCATCAATTGCACAGTTACTGTAAACCTGCACTCCTTTTTCTTCAGACAATAATTATAATTATAGATATGAGCCTCTTGGAAGATCAAGGACCACATCTATGAGATGTTTGTCATGTGAACGGTCTTTGCAATAAGTTGCTTACAAATGTATGCATCAATTTGAATGTTTGGAGTCTGTCCAAAGGCATACATGGTGATGCCACTTCATATTCTAAATTCATTATTAAAACAGAATGTTCTTGTATGCAAACTTGACTATTCATAGTGTTTTTGCTAAAGTTGACAGTACTGGTTCACTTAGTTTGTTGTTAGAAGGTTTTCAGATTTTTAGGATTTGATGTTTAATCAAAAGAAAGAAAAAAAGTTGTAATCAACTCACACTGTACCTTCCACTTCCAAAGGCTGGATAGCAGCTTTATTTCCTCACCTGTTCCATTCACGGGCAGAACCACAGTCCAACACAGAGAGAGAAAACAATTTTAAAGTATTTCTTGCGCAACTTTTTAATTATCTCTCCACAAGAAGCCTTTCTTCTTTCATAACAGTCCTTTCCACTGAAATTCAAATCAGACCATGCTAATCTGATGCCCAACACAAGCTTGAGAATGTAATTCATTTGGGAATGTGATTATTGAGAAGTCTTCTGCGGCAACTGTACGTTTTCTGATAATACAGATGAATACACACCCTTCTGCAAAAGCACTTCTGGGTTTCTGAGCTTGCAGCTCTAAATGATTCACTTCTTACTATAAATCATCAGTGCAGTAACCTTAGGACATCTTAGAACATGACTCTGAAGTTAATGGATTATGGAGTAAGAAGCAAGTAGGTTATACATTTATTATATACATTATTATCCTGGTCTGTAATAAAGCTGGCAGACCATGTTAAGTCATGTAGAGAATTATGTTTCAAGACTCAGGTAAGCTTTCAGAATGTGCCAGTACTAATGTGTAATCAAGGGGTATTTCACTAAAAGGTATTTCCACACATCCACTTACCTTCAGTTCAGCATTACCCAGATTAATCTCTTGTCTATAACCCATATTAAGGATTAACAAGGATTTTAGTTTAAGCAGGGCAGTGGATAAACAAATATCTATTGAGAACTGTCTTACAGAAAGAGGATGCAGAGGGAAAAAACCAGTAATTTACTTTTTCACAGATCACACAGGCAATATAATTCCTGAAAGCTTTTGCAAGTTTGTTTTACTTTTCCAAGCTTATGTGAGTCCTTAGTATATAATCTCAAGAATATTGTCATGTGAGATGTCTTCACCCTCCCAATGAAAGTACATGGGTTATGACAGCAGAAGCACAGGTAGGAAAGCCAAGGCAGCTCCTCCTGAACTTCTCACAACCCAGGAGCTGTTGTCTTCCGAAGCAGAGCAGGTGAAAAATTATTTGCCCTACACTCCAGAGGAGAGTTAATTCACTATTGTGCTCTTTTCAACGCTTCTTATTGAGGAAGGCTCCTCAATGAACAACTCTGTAGAAGTGGGGTGAATACACACCCAGAACCACAGAATGGTTTGAGTTGCAAGAGAGCTTTAAAGATCATCTAGTCCAAGCCCTCTGCCATGGGCAGGGACCTCTTTCACTGGACCAGGTTCTTTAAAGCACTGATCAGTCTGACTTTGGACACTTCTAATAGTGGAGCATCCACAACTGCTCTGGGTACCTCTTTCATTTTGTTCACTGAAGTATTAAAAGAAGTACAAGGCTTCCATGTGAGGGAATTCACCCTCTGGAAAATACAACTTAGAATCAATCTGTTCAAGCTTACCTGCACATGAAACACCCACACACACACAAAAAAACCCACAAAAAACAAAAACAAACAAACAAACAAAAACCAAACCAACCAAGCAAACAAACAAAAAAACGACTCAAACAAACAAACAAAACCAACAAAAATCCTCCCACCATCTTTGCAAGCTTTGTTGAGTTATACTTTTCTGAGAACAAGAAAAAGACGGTGAGGATTTAGAGCTATTGAGTATAATATAAGCACTCACAGGCTGTAAAACGAGGTATTTTATTTACACAGGTGAGAGAAAAGCAGGAAATTGCCATATTATGTCATTTTCCACTGAGGAACCTCTGGTGTATTTGCTGTTTCCAGGAGGGCGTAGTGTTCCTAGAAGTGAGAATTGATTTAGATTTTTCTCTCATCATTCCACTGTGAAAACAGAATCTGAACTTTTGCCAAATTCTGTAGGAGTCTCTTTTTTAAAATCAGTATTACAATAAGGTCATGTTCCTCTTAAAACAAAATACTTCACATGCATAAAACCTCACATGCTTGCTGTTTATTGTCTGCCTCATCCCAATATTTTACAAGTGTGCAATAATGATAGCTTCCTCTTTCATGCTGCAATTGTAAAGAGATTTCAAAGCATTTTCCAAAGAAAGTGGACTGTAATTATGCATGTGGTAGAGATGGGGAAACAGAAACACTGTGAGGTAAAGCAATTTGCCCAAGGTGACAGAGCAAATTAGAGGCAGAGTCAGGCATAAATCCTGTGTCTCCTGCTTTTTGGTTCCTTGCTAACGACAGCCTCACTTGCACTCAAGGATAGTATCACCAGCTAGCAAAAGCAACAGCAGTAGAGAACTTCTGTGGGGGTACTACAAGATGTGCCCTCATGTGAAGCTGATACAGATCTTAATCAGGGTCCACCTGCAAACCCTGATGGTCAGAGAGGTAATAGACAAATGGTAAGTGAGCTGTGAGGAGGTTTCAGGGCAGTGCTGGGGACTCCTCACTGAGCCTAGGGTAGACAGGGACTTCTGAAAGGCAGAGCAATCTCTATGGTCGCTGCATGGAGGAAACCTCCCCATAAGCACTGAGCCACTAATAACCTCACATTCTTGGGGATGCATTGCTCAGAAATCAGGTCCACTTAATTTTTTTACATCAGTGGCAGAGTTGCTGTTCATGGAGACAGAGGTCTCTGTAGCAGACCTATGGAGCTGCTTTGTCCCACAGGACATCATGCCATGGGGAAATGCAATGGCAGCCTGTTGGAGGAGAGAGATACCAGCTGTGGAAGGACAGCTTAATCAGCCCAGATCTGTGACTGCCTGAGCTCTGGAAAACTGCTTGCTGCATTTATATGGACCCTTGCTATGTTTAAGGACTGTTTGTTGTTTAAAGTCTGTACCACGTTTGAGGATTTTATCATGTTATATGTCTTTTCCTTTGTTTCACTGTGTGTCCCTGCTGGAATTTTCCAACCCTCATGGCTTGCAACTCACCCCTGATTGGTCCCTGCTTGCAGCAGGACAGCATTTCCTTATATGGTCTGCATTTGCCCCTGTGTTCCCAGTTTTGGAGGGTCTTGCCTTGTATTACAAACCCCTCCCAGGCTCTTCCCTAAACCCCTCCCAAGTTCCACCCCATTCCAGAACCTTCCCTAGTGATCCTATTTAAGCCAGGCACCATTTTCAATAAAAAACCTCCTTTTCCCCCTGCACGCTCGGAGTGTGAGCTCTCCACACCCCGTTTTCCCTTCAAAACCACAGATGGTGCCTGATGGGTGTCATGGTCAGCACTTCTAATATTTAGAAGACTGCATGTCCCAGCAGGAAAAGCACAGGGGGAGGATGGTCCCCCTGGCTCCAGTGGTCTCCTCAGCTGAACTGGGGGATAACGCACCTATCTGCTGGACAGAGGTGAGCAGCCAAGAAGAGAAATCCTTTCCTACCTCCCCCCAAACCCTAGAACTAACAAAAATGGGTACCTGCATCTCAAAAGACAAGAGAGGAAATGATAAAAGACTTAAATGCCTCATTCAGCTCCATGGCCATGTTACAGACAAGGCTTCCCTTAAAGCGCTGGCTAAATGGACTGTTAAACATAGGTTCCAAATCCTGGGAGAATTAACTTACCAATGCTGAGATCAGCTTGGCATGGAACTGATACTGAAGCGATACTGAAGCTGCCAAAGCCACTTAAGCGTGGACACTAATCTAGAAATCTTAAAAAGATCAGAAAAGCCTTTAAATGCTGGCAAAAAGAAAGAAGAAAAGTGAGCAGTCGCTCCCGATTGCCGAAAGGGAAATGAAGCTAAAGTTTCACCAGCAGTCCGGGACCAAAACGGCAGCAAGGGAGCCCGTTCCTTGGCAGCCGATATTGATCAGCGAAAGTGAAGGCGAAACTAACCTCGTGGCGGCAGCCCAAGACCAAAAGGGCAGGGTGGAGCCAGTTTCTCGGTGGCCGCGGGGGGACAGTGTGCTGCGGGCCCCGATCACACACGGCCGAGGGGCGGGAGCACTGCAGAGAGGGTGCAGACAGAGGTGCTAGCAGAGCATGGAGCGCCTCCACGGGACGCCACACGGGGGGGCGTGGGGAGAACCTCCACCCTGGCTCAGAGCGGGACCGCAGGATGGCACAGCTCAGCACAGCACGGGGGGGGGGG
>VXBX01006986.1:360229-385661 GCA_013400415.1 Scytalopus superciliaris
CGCACGCGCGCCGGCGGTGGGGGGGGGGGGGGGCACGGACAGAGGTGCCTCCACGGCTTGGCACAGAACCCTGGGGCAGCATGGCTTGCCACAGCGCGGTGTGGCCGCTACAGGGCTTATTGGAGGAACTGCCAAGCAAAAGCGGCGGGCAGGCAACACAGCGGCCAGAGAGCAGAGATGGTCATCTTAATGACCAAGATGGCGGGTCAACTCAAAGCCAGCTTCACAATGAGGGCTGCCCACGAGGTTGGGCACAAGATGGCGGGTCCTTCTCTCCCTGTGATTGGGATCCGTCCCCTTGTAGTTTTTCCAGTGGACTCTCAGCTCCCGGAGGACTGGCGCCATCTTGCCCCCACCCCCCAGAAGCTGGAGTCATCAGACCACAACATTCAGTCCAAGGTGGCGGCCCCCATAGCCAGGACCCCGAACAGCTCACACAATTCAAACCAATTGCAGGACCTATTGATTATTATTCTGTTTCTCATAATGTTTGATGGGTGTCTCTCAGACAACAAGCAGAAGAGGCAAAGGACTTTGACTTTCTGAAAAAATTTCCTGTTTTTTATAACAATGGACCCCCTGTTTGGCAACCAATACCTTACCCAGTGCTTAAAGATGCCAAGAGAACTGTAACAGACTATGGACTGGGGGCTCCCTTTACTATGGGAGTGATTGATTCCTTTTTTGCTACATATGTGTTAACACTATCAGACATAGGCTAATTACTAAGGCATTATTAACAACAATGCAATTAGCAATGTTTGAGACTAAATGGAAAGCATTAATAAAGAGGAGGGCACAAAGCTTGTTTTCTTCTGCAGGGACACCTGTCATTGACACTATCAATATGCAATATGTGATATGTATGGAGAAGGACCCTTTGTTTCTAGTCAAGCGCAAATCACCAGTCCTGTGGTTAATCTAAATTTCTCCCATGATTTGGCTTTAGAAGCAATCAGAAGTGTTGCTAATGCTTCTGCAATCACTCCTTCCTTCACCTTAATTTGGCAGGGACCTGAAGAGCCCTTTATGGACTTTGCTGAGAGATTAAGGAATGAAATTGTTAGGCAAGTCCCAACTCAAGAGGCCCAGGACATATTGTTAAAAAAATTAGCAATTGAACATGCAAATGAGGATTGCCAACCGGTTCTCAAATCAATTAGAGACCCCACTCCTACTGATATGATAAAGGCATGCCAAAATATCAGGTCCAACTCATACAAAATAGCTTTAATGAAAGAAGCATTGACAGCCCTTAAGCCTTCAGAGGCCACTTGCTATGCTTGCAAGCAACCAGGTCATTTTAAAAAGTATTGCCCTGCCTTAAAGCCAACAATGCCTCCAGGGGTGTGCCCACGGTGCAGAAAGGGGGCGCATTGGGCAAATAGCTGTAGATCCCTTTTTACCATCGAGGGATACCCTCCGTCTTTTCAGTTGTCTCCCAGGGGGGCTAGGAGACCAAAGTTGGGAAATGGGTAAAAGGCACTCAGTAAGGAGAAAAGTCAGTGGAAGTCAGATTCTCACAAGGTTACTGGTTTCTCCCAGACAGTAGAGTTAATCAGCTATTGTTTGCATGTTTCAGTTATTTCTTGAGGCTTCAAATATTGTTTCAGATTTCAGTTATGTTGTAGGAGTTGTCAAAAGACTAGAAGATGCCTTTTGGCAGGTTATCTACATGGATTAAGGGACTTGTTGTGTTCATTTTTCTTGGTTTATTTGTTATTGTTAGAGTTTTATCAATTATCCCATGTTTAGTAGTCTGTATCCAGAAAAGTATCATCAATAACCTCCCAGAGACCTATCCTGTTTTAAAAAACAAAAAAGAGTGATTTGTTGGAGGAGAGAGATACCAGCTGTGGAAGGACAGCTTAACCAGCCCAGATCTGTGACTGCCTGAGCTCTGGAAAACTGCTTGCTGCGTTTATATGGACCCTTGCTATGTTTAAGGACTGTTTGCTGTTTAAAGTTAAAGTCTGTACCCCGTTTGAGGATTTTATCATGTTATATGTCTTTTCCTTTGTTTCACGGTGTGTCCCTGCTGGAATTTTCGATCCCTCATGGCTTGTAACCCACCTCTCATTGGTCCCTGCTTGCAGCAGGGTAGTATTTCCTTATATGGTCTGCATTTGCCCCTGTGTTCCCAGTTTTGGAGGGTCTTGCCTTGTATTACAAACCCCTCCCAGGCTCTTCCCTAAACCCCTCCCAAGTTCCACCCCATTCCAGAACCTTCCCTAGTGATCCTATTTAAGCCAGGCACCATTTTCAATAAAAAACCCCTTTTTTCCACCCCGCACCCTCGGAGTGTGAGTTCTCCACACCCCGTTTTCCCTTCAAGACCGCAGCAGCCCTTGCCACCTCATTTCACAGCAGTGCAGAAACATCCAAATAATACCGCTAGCTGTGGTTTATTTGGCATGTTAAGATTGATTTAAAATTATTTCCTGTGTATTCGCAAACCCAGTAAGTAGTTTCCCTTTAAAGTGCACCAGCTGTGACATTGGACAGGTTCTATAATTTCAAATGAGGCGCTAAGAGACTACTCCTTTCAACAGCTTTTCTTTAATGAGGGTGGGTACCTGTTGCAATGAATCCAATTAAAACTCTTCTGACACACAAGATGTGTGTTGCCAGACCTGTTTCACAGGTTTCTCAGGAGGGAGGATAACATGTGACAGCACACAGAAGCCAAGAGTGAAGAGAAGATCAGAAGCCTGCATGAGTGAGCTTAGCTTTCCAAAGTATTTTCTTAAAGCACTATTCAAAAGACCACTGAACTCTGCAACAGACAGCACCATGGTGGAACAAGAGATGCTGCTGTCGTGTGCTTATCCTCAAGAAAAGTGTAAGTGACCAAATATGATTTTGTATAAGAAATTAAAACAGGACAATGGAGAAAGGAAATGAAAGAAATGATCTAGCTTTATAATTGAAAAGACGGAGGGAGTAGAAGGGAAACGCTAAAATAAGGAAATAAGGAAACTATTAACTTTGTATTGTAGGCATGCAATTGAAATATGATTAGTGTACTTACAAGCAAAAGAAAGGATGCTTGTATGTAGAACTCTGATATAAAAGCTTCTTGAAGAAACTTGCTTTAATCTTTGACTTTCTCCTTGTATTTGCAAAGTGCTGTGGTGTGGGGCTGCTTGTGTGGCAGCAAATGTGAACAAAGAGATTTGATTTAGTAACTTGAGTGGAAGACTGGAGTGCAAAGAAAGCATTTTCTAGAAAGACATTGTGTGATTAAAAATGGGGAGTTAGGCTTTGCAGGGTTTTTTTGACAATGCAATGCCTCTTTTTCCAAAGGCATCGGCAAGCTTGCTGATACTTTTTCACATGACAGCTGAGATTAGCATACAGTGAAAATATTCCAAAAGCCACCCCTCTTTCTGAAAGCACGCTGTCACAGAACTTCTTTGCTAACCAGAAATTTTGTTCTTATTACAAGAAAATGTAATACAGGCAACAAAACTAACAAAATCTGCACATATTGACTTTTAACATGACGAGGAATGTTTTAAAAGACTAGTGAAAAAACCAAGACAGATTTCCAACATGCCAAAGAGGAGTATGACAGAAAGCTAAAAATGTAGCTGACTGCAATGAAGTCAGGTAACTAAGTCTGGACTTGACTTGTCTGAACAAAATATTAAGCAAATGTAGAAACGGCACTGGTATGTCCTGGAGCCACTTCAGTACACTGCCAGAACAAAGTTCAGTGCAAAAAAAAAAAAAAACAAAAAAACAAAAAAAACCACCAAAACCTTTTTGCTCTCTACTCAAGAAATACTGCCTTTTGAATGGCCTGATTTCCTTTGACAACTTAATGGGGATGTTATGTAAAAGTTACTCCAGATGGAAATATCCTCTTTGTTCTGTTTGTAAAAATGTCACTTTGTACAGGGTTTTGTCTTGGTTATCAGGAGCAGAATAGGACATGGATGTCAGCGAAGATGCAGTTTACCTGTGGAGAGCTGTTTTCTGTTCTGTAAATTTTTTACTTCCTACTTTGTATATGCAAAAGCCAACAGACAAATAAAAATCATCTTTTTGCACACTGTCCTTTTAAGCTGACTTAAGAGCCAGTCTGTTCATAACCAACTGTCTGTAACAGAGCTTAAATGAAACCTGAAGTTAAAATATCTGTGCTATAAAAAACCAAAACCCCACACTTTCCTTTCTGCTGCCTAGTGTCCTATTAAAGGTATTTAAAAAGCAGGATGACAATAATTTGGTTTTAGCTTTGCTGTAACCTGAGTATTTTCCTGTTTTATGGACTTATTTGTTAGGGTTTTTGTTTCTTTTCCTTTCTGTTGTTAGCTTTTAACATTACAAACAAAACAGGAGTCATACTGGGTTTAAATCATCCAATTGCCTTTTATGGTAGACATAAGAAGTAACCAGAGCTCCCAAATTGCTCAGTTTTATACATAAAATTTAACTTTATACTGTGTGTCATTGATTTTGCAAGTGTGTAAGAGAGAAGAAGAGTTTTCTTGATCTTGCTTTGGTCCTCAAATTCAAAGAGCCATGCTGCACTGTAGGGGCTGAAAAAATTGCATGGAAAAAGCAAATCAAACTCAAAGGAATCAAATCTATAAGAGGAAGGAAGCCATGTAATACCTCAGGATGGATGAACTTGGTCTGCTAATTATACTTTCTTGGTGGCATGAATCAACAGTGACCCCCCCTGAAGCCAATTGGGTTACCCCGTGGGCTGAAGAAAGGACTATATGGAGGACCAGCCTCACTGTATTTACAGTATTAAGAACTTGCCCAGAGCTCGTAGTGTGTGTATCTGACATGTTAACAAGACAAATTAAGCACTGAATGGGCACATTCTAGCTCTAAAGGGTCAAAGTGGGCCTCAGTGAGTGATGCATTTGAGCTCAGAACTAAGTGCTTTATTGGATTGATCCAAAAGGTCAACCTGTTGTAGGTTTTTAGCTTATATGTAAAATACTAAGTCTTTCAAGAAATCCTTTCTGCTAAGTAAAACGAGCACCATGTATCTTTGGGAGTCTGCAGCTGCTTGTTGGAAGCTGTTGTGTTTGTATCTGTTGCTATGGGAAGTCAACAAGAAACTCAAAGCCTAGTACCTGAACCGATGGTCTAGCTATCTGTGATGATGCGTTTCCATGTGCCTTCTGCGTAATGTCATTTGTCTCCCTGAAAGTCTTTCAAGGCAAAACCAAGACATTTATGGTCTGAGGTTTTTTTTGTTTTTTGTCCTCCAAGACACATCAGGATGGTCACAATATTGAAAAATAAGCCCACAATTAGTCATGGGACATGTTTTTCATAGAACCATGAAGGTCCAGTGCTGTAGTGTGAGGGTATTCACTCCATAGGTGAATACTTTTTCTTCCCCTTGTGAATATAAACTGGAATTTTCTTTGGTCTGTCACCCTGTTTCACCCGGCAGTTAGGGCAAACTACTGATCAGTAATGTCTGGTGTCACGTATCTCCCCAGGAGACTTGTGTCATGACAGATATGACAAGACCAGGAAGACAAAATATCCTAAAACAGCAACACAGAGGTTACGATCCCACCGTCCCTTGCTACTGTTGGGGGGATTTTTCCGTGTCCCAAAAACTCTTAATTGCCAAAGCAGTGTTCTAGGAGGTGTACATATGGCATATGTACAAACTAGGCTGAGCACGCTGTCTTCCCCATCAACGTTTGTGAAACCATTAGAAATTGTCTTGGCAGAGAGGGTTTTGAAAGGAAAAAATATTAAATTAGCCATTACAATGGATTTTACTCCTCTTAGAAAGCAAAATGTGCGTCTAATATGTAGTTCCTTCTAGAAATGGATAAACAGACTTCTAAAATACGTGACATAGTCCTAGGTATTCCTAAATAGCTGCTTGCAAATGCAAATTTCCAAGGAAAATAACAGAAGCTATCTTTTTGAACTTGTCCCTTTGTGTTGTTGTTTATTTTAATAACGGTTTCATAATTTTTCATGTATTTTGAATATCTTCTGTTAGTCTGATTCTTTAGTTATGTTTGCATATTCCTAAAGCCCAGATACAGATTTTTTTTCTTAACTCTAACAAAAGCACAGCAGTCTAAGCCTTTACTAAAAAAGAAGTACTTTTGTGCTTGCATTTTAATCATCTGTCACAGAGTTAATAATTGCTGAAATTATTTTTTCCAGTCATTCCAAAAGCCAGTCACCTTTACATTAAAATCAAGTAAAGAAATTTCAACCAAAAAGTCTTTGGTTTTTGGGGTGAGGGTCGGTTTGTTTGTTTGTTTGTTTGCTTATTTTTGACAATTATATTTCTCAGTTATTAAATGTCAAACAAATGTCAGGATGGCTTACTTAGATTTCAGATTTGAAAAAAACATGGTAAAATTAGTATACTTAATTTTCACTGCTTAAGAATAGCACTGTGGTATTATGTGTGAGCTGATGAGAAAATGTGGGAGATCTCTCTCTGTCTTGAGGAGAGAAAAATGTGGTGATTGTCTAGGAGTTTTTTAAAAGTTCTTATCTGGAACAGTTTCCCCAGACATTTGTGTCTTCTCAGCCTCATTTTTATATTTTCATTCTTTTATTTTCAAAAACTTTTTTTTGTTTGTTTTATCATGTCAGAATGCCTTGTTTTAGACTTAGATGTTTAAATGAATGGTCTCCCTCAAAGCAGGATGATTCCCTATTAATGACACCTTTTATTTTTTTTAATCATCTATCAAATTTGCCAGTAAAGACAACCTTTTTTGTTTGTTTTGTTCTGTTTGGATTGTGGATTGACATATTAAGTCATGTCAGACTAGAAACTGGTTTCATGTGGATCACGAAAAACAGCCCCAGTTGTCTCCTGATGAACAGCTACCTTTTTAAGATCTAACAGGAAATCAATTTTTAATCCATCTTACACATACCCTGTAGGTTCCAGTTAATGTACATTTTAAATCAAAATGTCATGTGCTGTTAAATTGCATGTCTTGGAGAAATCAAAATATGCTGTTCCAATACAGATACTGTTCTTGAACAGAACTGTCATTCTGTCAAAACAAAAGATTTATTTAAGGAAATCTGTTTTTCAGGGAACTGTGCTGCCTGACTGTCAACTTTTTTGGCTCTGACTTTTTGATATCTTGCCAAATTAACACATCACTGTGTGTCAATCCAACCTATATCTGTAGTCAGCTAATAGGAAATTGAGCCTGTGCCACTCCTTACTTTTTGAAGATCAGATATGTCCAAAAGAAGGAAAAATAAACTGAAAACAAGCCAAAAGTAATACACATGCAATTCACATGCTTCTCCTCTCAGAGCCATATTGAAAGATATTTCCATGTGAATTCCTCTGTATTGATTTATCTCTGGAAGAAGGGCTTATGTAATATAAGGGTGGAGCCCAGGCAAATATATAAGAAGGGCAAATGTACCTGTTAAAGGTTACAGAGAAGTCTGTTTGGGGAGATAGAATAAGTTATGCTAATTCTGAGTAGATGGGCCATTAAAATTCTTCTTTTCGGTATAATCAGCACTTACTACTCATTTTGCACAGATTATCCAGTTGTCCCAGAAATATGCCCGGCTTAGCTGGAAAAGGAGACGGAGCAAACATCCAGGCTCTGCAGACTCCTCCAGGAGCCTGGCAGCTGCATAAAGGCTGCTCACAAACCTGGGGGATGCAAGATCTTTGCCCACACAGCATCCTTGTGTTTAATGTTTTGCTATTTCTGCTGCTGTGGTAACACGGGTGGGAATGCTACCAGCAGCTGGAGGCGTTCAGCTCTCTGTGCAGGAAGACGGGCTCTGAGGGACAGTGGGTGGCTGGCCGAGGCTAACTTTGTAAGAAAGGGAAAGGATGTTCAGGGAGAAAACAGCAGGAAGAAGTTTAAAATGGACTTAGAATATGTCTGCAGTATCACTTAGCAAACACGTCACATCTCCAAGGTATCATATGTACATCTACAGCCCACCAAAGTCCTGGGTCTGGAAAGGTTTCTGACTCTCTTGAGATTTTTTTTCTTCAGTCACATCTGTGAGGTTTCTGCTGCACTGGATTCCCAAGGAAGAGAGACTTTACTGCCCTGGCCACATAAAGCTGCTGGTATTGAGGGTTCTACTTGCATTTCACACTGTACCACAACAAGACCTTGCCTATGAAAAATAAAATGACAAACTAAACAAAACAAAAATAGGACAAAAGAACAAACAAACAAAAACTTCAAACTAATTCTTCTATCATATTTTTGGCCTAGTTATGCTGTCCATTTCATCATCACCGAGACAAATTTGTAATTATGTAAGTGAGAACAAAACTTTGAACAGTGTTTCCTTCCAGAAGGATGGAATTTGGAGCAGTGCAGCCTGCAGGAGACTCTTTCCCCTGCTCATTTACAGGGAACGAGGTGTCAAATCTATACAAGATTTTCAGACCTGGGACTTGACCCAACTGAGATATTGAAAACTAAAATCCCAACAAAGCTTGTGGTGATTTAGTTCAAGAACTTAGCTGCTCCTCAGTTTACCAGGAGTTTGAAGCTGTACTTCTGTGCAAGTCTTGAGCTGTCCCAGTCTTGGTGGAGTTGAGCGAGCAACTCAAGGGTTGCTTTGTATATATCCCTAATTAAGCCAACTGTAGGGATAGTTGGTTCCACAAAAGTACTTGAAGCACACTTAGGGACCTATTTTTCACCTTATTACATGCAGTGACTCTTGCTCTTTGTTGCCAAAATGCAAAATTCTTCTCCCCTGCCTGAGCTTTACATAGTAGACTGAGTATTTATTTATAGGACTTGGAGACTTTCACTCGCTATCTGAATAGGGAATATTCAAATATGTTTGCACCCAAGTATATTTGGGTTCAAATCTATTCAGTGTCTTGAGAGAAAGCCCAGCTAGCAGCAGAGGGGCTGCTCTGGCAAGAGGCAGCCCTGCCTCAACCATGCCACCAGCCTGGTGCTACTACAGCACTCACTCCAAGCAGAGCTGGACAGGCTTGAGTTTTAGTTTCCCTGCTGGGACTTATTTTTCTTGTCATTCACATTTAACCACCACTGGTTAAAACACAGAAAATCGAGCACGGGTACGGCCAGAAACCTGGATGCCCTCATGTCAGGTGAGTGTCTGAGCATGAGGAAACATGACCCTGTTGCTTAATATTCTCTTCCTCTTTATGGACCAATGAATCTTGAAATGTTTTCTGCACAGTTGAAGATGGAGATGAGGAGCATATCCCTCCAGTCCACTCACACTAGCCTACCTTAGAGCTGCTAACAGCATAATCTTGGAGTGGGGTGGGAATTGAAACCCCCTTCCCACACACACTGTGAAGTCAAAGCAGGGAACCAAACTTAGGACATCCACTGCTTTAGCAGCAGGGTGTTATATGAATGTGTGGCAACTGTGGCAAAGAGAGAATTAAAAAGCACAAGGCCTGCTCTGTTCCTGAAGGAAAAAGGGAGAAAAAAAAAAAGGAATATGGGGGGGGGGAGGGGGAGGGAGGCCCACAAAATTGTATTTTGGAGTGGATCTGGGTTTATCGGTCCCAACAGAATGCAAATACCTTCTTACAGGTCTGCCAGATGGGTTTTAAGGTTCCTCTCCCCACCCAGTCTTCTTTATTGGCTAGATATAAGTAGGTACATGCTAAGCCACTTGGGGTTGTTACTGCAAGCACCTAACACTCCTTGTGCATTTTATAGATCTGTTGCTTAGGATTCAGACTCTTCTCTAAGGCCTGAGATCTTAAACACAGGGTATTACACCAACTTAATGCTGAGTCACCTTTATTGAATCTGGCCCCAGTGCATTTTTCAGGTTTATTTGCAGAGCAGCAGGTATTATTACCAGCGGTAACTGGGTTAATAACAAGGCCTCCAAGAGAGAAAGCAATTTGTAACACCTGTGATGCTTTGACGGAAACATGTTCATTATCCCTGTTCCCACTTACGTAATAGGGAGAAAAAAAAGGAAAAAAAAAAACAAAAACAAAAACAAAAACCCAAAACCAAACAAACAAAAACCACCAAACAAAAAAACCCGAAAACCATCCAACTTCTCTTTGCAGAAATCTCTATGGTACCCACTGCCTGTATATGGCCACTGCATCCTGTTTGCTCAGTGCTTGCACGGTTACAGTTGCCTGGAATGTCCTCAGCAGAATGCCCCTTGAGTTTTAGAAACCAGGCATGAATTAAAAAAATAAATATAGCAAATGCCCGGGGAAAAAAAAAAAAGGCATTTATCTTTATTGTAGACAGACAGTTGTACACTTGAAGCCTGACAGATGTGGTTTTCTGGCAAGTAGGTGAGAAAAACGCAGTATCTTAAATCATGTTGGGGGGAAGGGTAAAACTTTTCTTCTTTAGTTTGAGAGAAAAAGGTTTGAAAACTTTCAAAGTGGTTCATAGCAGCTCTATAGGCAACATATGGTCCTTCCTGAGCTTTTGACCATTCCCAATGTAGGACTCTGCCAAATGAAAGTTAAACAAAAGCTACCCTTACAAAAATATTTAGGAAGCCTTGTTTTAGAAGTGAGTGCACATGTTGGCTGTGACTCAGAGCACACCCACACACTGGGTAGACAGATTAGCATCTAAACCACTAGGCAAACTCCAATTCTTGCTCAGAAGGTCAAAAAAGCCTGGGAAATGTCCATTCCTCCCTTTCTCCTCAGCACAATGATATTTTTTTCCAGATTACAAAGTCATTTTGGATGGCACTGCAGCAGTGAAGTCAACTGATTTATTGTCATAAACAATTGTGTTCCAGGTTGGGAACCAATTTTATAAGTTCTGCACAAAAGAATAAAGTGGAGAGTAAGAAAAGAAAGGAAGAAAGTAAAAAAGACGAAAAAGTACACAATCCAAACCCCCAACACTCCAAACTCCAAACTTTTTTCCTTTAGATTTATTTATTTTAATATTTGTTTCTGCTCTACAGAAACCAATGGGATCTGTAAAATGTTTGCTAGGGAGGCCACATATTAATGGAAGAGAGATGAGGGCCAAAAACTTTTTTGATAATATGTTTTGTCCAGAACTGGAAAAGATCAAATCTGATGTAATTTGTTTTGTGTTTTCTGTTTTTTTAAAATTTGTTGTCATATTACCAGTTCACAACAGCTCAAAAGACAAAAACTGCCATATGCATTTCATTTGGCTTTCACATACTGTAGCTGGCCTGTTTTAAACACACCTGTGATTGAAGTCCCTGCAGCTCCTTTGGTGTTGCTAGGAAGGTAACAGATGCCCACCTTCCCTGCCCTCCTTCCCATGCTGAGGAGACACAGAGTTAACAATTTACAGATTTCCAGCCATCATCAATAAAAATCTGATTGCAAATGGAAACTGGCTAGTCAGGTAATATGTGACATCAAGCATTTTAAGTTAGCTCCAGGGTGTTTGTTTGTGCTTCATTCTGTGTTTTTACTGTTGTGGTCAAGATAATGAGACAGCAATAATACCTGGTGGGCATGAAGGGTGACAGCAGAGTCTGAGTAAAAAAAGCAGTTTTTCTTTTTCCTCTTTAATGATATTGGTGGGAAAGGGGTCAGAAAATCACAATGGTGTGAGTTTCAGTAATATAGAAATAGCTCAGAGCTATATTCGCTGTTGCAGACTTGCTGTGGAGGAAATACAACAGATCTACAAGATGTGTGGCTATTATTAATATTGCAGCTGTACAGGCACAGTGGAGCTTAGTTAAATCTTTATTAGCTACTTTCTTGCAAAACCATGGGTGGAAATACTAACTCACCTTGCCGGCTTGCCATTTGGATTTCTTTTCCTCCAGTGTGGCTTTTCACTGAGCTGCCTGTTTATCTCTGTACATCAGGGACAAATGGCCTTATGATCCCACTACAGAATCCTCTCCCATTGTATAAACCAACAGGAATGAGAAAGAGGAAAAATAAAGGGCACTGGTGCTGTGTCAGAGGTACTCCCAAGAACTCAGACAAACCTCTACAGAAGTGTCTAGAACAAGTGTTCAGTAAAACCTGCTTTTCTTCTGCAAGTTAGATCTTGTTCCCTCTTCCAGAGGCATCATCATGTGTTCAACAGTAAGGGTGTTTTTGCTAAAACCTTTTTCCTTATCTAGATTATTCTTTTTGCAAGATGAAATATCAAAGACTCTGAATGATTAATCTTTTGAACTTTTCTTGTTAATAGATATAGAATTCTCTCTGGCCTATTTTGGGACACTATTCTTATATGGATTTTTCTTCTTTATGAAAAATCTTCACCTTTCATCAAGAATATTTTTCATTTTCATTCAATTTTATTTTGCTTATTAAATTAATGAGGGTAGGTCCTTCCCTCCCTTCCTCTTGCTGCAGAAAGGAGTTACTGAACCAGCCTCCAAGCACTAATTCACACTCAGAGAAAGCAATACTGGGCAATTTTGTTAGGCTTCACTAAAGAGAAATTTCCCAGTCAGAAAAAAACCCCCAAAACATGTTTCTGTAGTAAGGTTCTGTGCTATCCATGAAGATCATCCTCAGGAGCAGTGGGGGACCACTGCTTCTCTGGAGCTGTGGTGTTCCCCAGGCATGCAGTGTGACAACTGCTATGGCCATGACACAGGACAGGCTGGCAGTGCCTGCATCCCTGTTGTTTTGTAACCATCTGAGATGACAGGAAGTTATTGGCCATTAAGGCTCTTTTAATAGCTAGTAGTCATGACTTCTGTGACCAAAAAGCCTATGGAAACTGTGGTTCTGCTCTGCTGTTTCAGATTTCGCCTATGACATTTGTTTATATGGTGTGGGAGGGCTCAGTCAAGTTGTCTTCCTTCCACACCTCAGTATCATAGTTTGCTTGCTGTTTTTCCTTTCTGCTTCCATGTTAGCTTTGTCTTCCTTCGCAATACCAACTTTCCCGTGCTGACGATCAGAGAGGGCTCTGCTCTTGGCCATGATGGGAGAAGACCTGGATTGAGGGCTGGTGACCAACTGTCTAGACATCTGCCCTTCCCCCAGGGAGACCAGAAGGATGGAATGCTGTATTGGACTTGCATGATGAGGTTTTGATAGCCGAGGACAGGGAGAGGGGGGCTACTGTCATGGCTTCTGTAAGAACCCTCCCTGATGTTTGATGGAGCCAATGCCAGCTGGCTCCAAAATGGACCTGATGCTGGCCAACAACGATCCAATCAGCAACAGTGGCAGGACCTCTAGGATAATGTATTTAAGAAGGTGAAAAAGTCACTGCACAAAAGCAATTGTAGCTGGAGAAAGAGGTGAGAATATGTAAGAGGAACAGCTCTGCAGACACTGAGGTCAGTGAAGAAGGAGCAGGAGGAGGTGCCCCAGGTGACAGAGCACGGATTCCCCTGCAGCTCATGATGTAGACCATGGTGAGGCAGACTGTCCCCCTGCAGCCCATGGAGGTCCACAGTGGAGCAGAGATCCGCCTGCAGCCCATGGAGATCCCCACTCTGGAGCAGGTGGATGTGCTTGAAGAAGGCTGTGACCTCATGGGAAGTCCATGCTTGAACAAGACTGTGGCGCTGTGGAGAGAGAAGTCTATGATGGAGCAGGTTTGATGCCAGGACTTGTGACCCTGTGGGGGACTCATGCTGGAGCAGCCTGTTCCTGCAGGGCTGCATCCCGGGGGGGGGGACCTGCACTGGCTTTGCTGGATGCTTGGCTTCCAGCCAAGGTCAACTTACCACAGATACCTTTTACCTCCAATGTCCTCCTAGTGGGGAAGTGTGCCTGGCCTTCCCACTGCCTGTGGACTCAGCTGGAGGCATCTGTTGCGAGGGCTGGATCCAAAGCTGTGTAGAAACATGGTCTTTGTTATCTGATGAACCTTAGGTAAACCCTTCCATAAGTCCCACAGTTTTACTCAGACCATCTTGCTGGTGTGATTCACTCCAGCTTTCCATGAAGAACCCATTGGTATGATGGTATTTGCAGTTAAAGTGCCCTGGCCAATGCAGAAGAAAGATGAGCGGGTTTCTCCCTAAGTGTCTCCTAGAAGTGTTTTCTGTAGCTTGAGCTCACCTGCCTCACAGGTCAGCACATAGAAGTGAGGCCACCAAATCTGTTCCTTTGGTCAGACCTGACCTGAGTGAAAACTTGTGGAGAGCTGTCAAGTTGTTATGCCACAGGCATGTCGGAAATAAGAGTGGGAGAATGCACAGGCTCCTGGTGGCAGAGTGGACGACTGTTTCCAGAGTCCAGATGGACAGTTAATTGAGTACCACTGTAATTTGATTTGCTGCTGTTGGGGTTTTTTTCTGCTGTGTAAAAGCCTAGCAGCAGTAGCAACTGACAGATAGCTGCCATTTGTCCCAGCTCTTACTGGGAATATACAACGTATATATGTGTAAAGTGAAATATTATTTTTCAGCTCTACAAAAAGCAAGAATTGCATGTAGTATCCAAAATTAAGAAAGCATTTTAGCAATCTGAAGTGCACTCTTATTAACATTAGAGTATGCCATTTTCTTAAGTGTATTTGATTCCATTAAGCTGGAACTGTTTTTTACTTTTTTTTAACAATTTACTGTTATTCTGGTATTATACTTGAATTTTTAATGAGACCAATGAAACTGTATTCATCAGATTAATTTCACTAAAGTATTTTGTTAACTCTAGGAAATTAATGAAAAATTATATAAAAGAAATACACTGTGTATCTGAGACATGAAGCAGAGCATATTAGCAATAATCAAGTTAATGCTTATTATCTTTACAGCCCCACAGGTACCCACAGTGCTTTGTAGGCAACTCTAATGACATGCCTGTCCCTTTTTTTCTTTTTTTTCACTAGGTAATAATCTATCAGGTGACTCATGCTGCCAGCTTGATTTTATATCCTCAAATAATCTAATATTGAAAACCTGGAAAGATGCACCAGACTGGTTACTGTGATGAGTAAGAAAACAGCATGCACCACATGCTCTCAGTGAAAAGGCAGGGCTGTATTTTAATCTCAGACTTACCATCCGGTATTTTCATACCACATATTTTTTAAAGGTGGCTGCCAAGTATTTTTATAAATTAATTCATTCTTAACTGAGGGAGGAAGATGGATCTGCAAGGCATTGTTTGAATCAACTATGTCCCTATAGCTGCTGAGACAATGTCAGCACTGTAACAAAGCACTTGCAAATTCTTCCTGCTGCCCCCATAGCCACAGTCCTTTCCTAAACTGGGGGGCAGATGTGTACTAAACATGAGTGCTGATTCCTAACAGAGTAATAAGGAAGAGAAAGAAAGCTAAAAACTGACAGCAGAGGGTATCTGCTTGGCAAATTCTGTGAGCTTGAAAAAAAGACAGCTATCATATTGGATATGCTAGCATCTTCCCTTCCTATACTAGCTTAGTCCCTTCAGAAAGATACTTGCATCATTTTCCACTGTTACTTCTCTGCATGGAATGTATCTGCTGTGTTTTGTGCCAGATAAAATGAGTTAAACAGAAATCTGATTCACAAAACTGGAATCTTGAGAGGAGAAGCTTCCTGGCAAAGGAGACTCCTCTCCTCTTCAGTCTGGTTAGCACTGATGATTTCTGCTAGAAAGGAGTACTTAATAAATAACGTATTATGACCTATAGAGATATATAGGTGTAGCACATTTTACCCTCACCCCCAGGGCAAGGTGGCAGCAGCACAGTCTGCATGTGTGAAACAGGGCAATTCCTTGCCTTGCAGTCCACGTGACTGTGTGTATATGGAACATTTGCCTTTATAAGGGCATGGCAAATTCTTTCCTCACTCTTTTTGCCACTGGAAGATGTGTCTACTGTGTCCAAGTGGGGTGTAGTGATTTTCCTCAATCTGAGTCACAAGACATCTGCTGGAGGACTGAAGGGAGGGGTATTTCTGTGAGCAATTGGTAGTGACAGATGATAACAGCTTCTGCAGGGCTGTGGGCTTTCCACTGTAGGAGGGGACCAGGCTAGGCAGACAGCTGGGGCCCAGCCCAGCTCAGCAATAGGACCTTCCAAACAATCTGTACTGCCTTCATTCCTCACCTCTCCAGAGTTTCATCCCCACACTACTGCAGACCAGCTGCCAGCCATGCACTCTACCTATTCCATGGTGGAGGTGCCCATGGCTGGAGACACCTTGTATGGTGCTCCACATGTAGGGTGACCAGTTTATGGCTCGTGCTCTCTTTTGAGTCTCTGAAGACACAGGGTCAGGTCATTGGATCTGTGCCAACTTTAGAAAAGCTTTGATAATGTCTGGTATGTCTAGAAACAGTCCTCTTGAGTTTCTTTGTTGTCTTCAACAAAACACTTGTAGACCATGTATCTCGGGTGGATATAGGATATGTTAATGAATCTGGGTCTTTTATGTAATCCCCTGCCAGCCAGGGACTGTAAAATGCAGAGTTGCATAGGTGTTTTGATGTCATAAGATCTGCATTAAAAAGCCCATTTTTAAATAACAGACAAGAGAGAGCTGGCTGTACAGTGGCTACAAATTGGAAATGGATTGGCAGCTTTTAAAAGAGAGTCCATCGTGTCTATAAAGTATATAGGAAAGAATGGGAAAGAGCAGATAAAGAAAACAGGACAGGTGAAAGATACTTTCATTTTCTGGTAGGGTGCCAATTTGCAATTGCGAGATATTAGCAAGGTGAAAGGTGTGAATTACAATGACAAAAGATTCATTAGGCCAATTTTCAACAAATATCTTCAAACTTTGCCTTGTTTCTGATGTAATATAATCTCATTTCAGATCTATGTTTATGTTTAAAGGAGCAAATTAAGACTCTTAATAATAGCAGACTAGTTCATCCTGCTTTTGCTATGAGGGAATATTCTATCATGAGGCAGTTGCTACAGAGCACTCAGTACACCCTAGTTGTTTATGTTGCCTTGCACAGGCAATCACACTGTCACTTGGCTCTGTGCTGCCCCCCTAATCCCTCCCACTGATTAGTAAACCCAGGCAGCAAACCTGCATAAGAACCACTTAGAGTGGAGAGTTTTGTTCTGAAGAGAAAATGGTGAGGTAGGACAACAGACTGCTAAAATGAAACCAGACTTGCTTCTTCTATCAATGATTCAAGAACTGTTCTTTCAATTTTTTTTTTTTCTTTTAAAATGGCTTTTGACTTTACACCATGCTTCCCTCAGGTTTGCAATGTAACCTATGTTTTTATAATTCCTACTTCCAACCCTTCTCAAGTGGGATCTTTACTCTTCCTCTGCCTTGGGCTATATGACCCTCTAATGCAACCACACCTAATGGTAACCCAGTATTACCATGCCCTCTCCATCTAGTTCACAGAAAAGGCCAGGTGCGTTTGGAAGTTTAAGGTCATTCCTGTAGAAGATAATATTAGTGATTTACTAATAACCTGTGAATGCTTTTTTCAAAATAGTACTGATTCTTCTACTTACAGTCATAATATATTATAGGAAAGGCTGAAACAGGTCCAGTTCCCCGTCTCTGAATATTTCCTTGAAAACACGCGTATCTTCTTTTCAACCTAGATTTCCCTCACTGTCTGGGAGCAATGTGCTGTGTGATGGGGAAGCTTTTTATTTTCCAGAGCCTGCCTTTTTGTACTTTAAACTTCTCCATAATTCTCACAGATCATTCAGTCTCAATAGATGTCTAGATCCAAGCTGTAGCAAGAGTTCTGGGATCATCTTTTTTTCTTCTTTTTTTTCCTTTTCTTTTTCTTTTTCTTTTTTTTTTTTTTTGCCCTCCACTGTGGTCAGTTGTGGGAAAACAACATACTTTTAGACCATTCCCAGCTGAAGGTAACTCCTCAATATTTGGCTTCCCTATTGTTTCTTCAGAGCCTTATCTTTATCTCTATTTTGCTGTTTCCTGTTTCTTTGAAACCTTTGGTTTTATTCTATATATTCAGCCAGATGACCATCACATAGACACCCTGAGCTCCCCAACACTGGTAATGAACTGTTCTGTAGATGTGGGATTGTACTGAAAAACTCTGGTGCAGATTCTCCCATGTTTAATAAGATTTCTATTTGGTTTTCTACCCTTAATGTTCTATTAATAGTGTTTCTTTTCCAACTCTACTCACCAGCCTACTTTCCTGTGATTTTAAGAATTGCAGAACATTCTGACAGATTTCATCAAAACTAAATTCAAAATCTTTTGTGGGTGTGGGAAGAGAGGAGGACAGACAAGCAGGGAACCACACTGAGAGCTTGGTATGTAATCCTTATTTCCTTAGGACATCAGAACAAAGTGTATCACAGATTACTTTTTCCTCCTCCACAATATTCCAAAATAAAAATTTAGTGAATCTGAATAAAATGTCAAAATTTGAGTTTGTTGAATGGAAATATTTCAATGAGTTAAAAAAAATTTTTTTTTTTCATTCTTTTCATTCACATCACCTCAAACCTCTCAATTAATTCTTACTCACTAACCAAGATTCAAAAAATGCACTTAGATGAAAAGCAGGGAAACACAAATCTTTAGGTTATGTAAGTAACAGGATCAACTCTGTTTTCTGATTATAATGACAAAGACTAGTCATTCTGTTCATCCATATTTCTGATGTGAAACTATTGAGTGGTGCTCTTTCTAACCAACAGTGCAATTCTGCTGTTAAGAAGGAAAGTTCCCTAACTTTCCCAAGTAGGGGATGCTACAGAAGTTTGGGAGTTCTTTCTTTTCTTTCTTCTTTCATTTCTTTCCTTTCCTTTTTTTTTTTTTTTCTTTCCCTCTTTCTCCCTTCCTTCTTTTGGACTTTGGCTAAAGCTGATTAAAATGAGATTATCCCTGTTTATTAGGAATTCAAAGATTCAAAAAAAGGACAGATAGAGGAAAAAAATGTTTCAAACTGTTCCACAGTGGCAGAACAAAAAAACCCCTCATAACATTTTGGAAACAATCAGTATCTTCTGCTTAGGAATGAAAGTGAGTTTGAAAGCTTACTTTCCACTGTTTCCACATGACTCCTCCAGTGAGAGGAGGGACCAATTGTGAGGTAAGTCTGGAAACTTCTGGTTGAATTAACTGGGATTTGAGGCTTTCCAGCTCTGTATTGCAGAGTCTAAAGAAAAATTTCAGTGAAGCTTAAAACCTCAAGATCACCAGATCCTAAGGTCTCTGTGGCAGGAACCTTAGGAGGTTTTTTGCTCCATGTGGCAAGGCTGTGCAGGAATCTGACTGAAAAACCCATAAGGAATACAAACATTACAAGCTGTGGAAGTAGCATAGTCCATCGAGTGTCTTCTCAGGATGATTTGTTTCATTGAAAGCTTTGGATTATTTATTTCTTTAACAACTACACTTGGGTGAAGCATTTTAGTTCTCAGAGACATTCTGAAATGGAGGATTTTTAGGAACAAATGGGGTGTAAATGTGGTGGACTTGAAAAGGTAGAGGGTTTACTACTTGGACACCTTGAGGTTGTATTATATTGGGTGCTGTGCTACAGAGAGCTATGACTACATCTTGTGTATTGTACAGGTTTAGCCACATTTCTGTGAGCTATTATTAATGCTGAGTTGTAGCCTACGCCTTTGGAAGCAGTACACTCAATGCATACCTGCTTACAGTGAGAAACAAAAAAGCCTCAAATTTCCTCTTGGCTGGCTACTTCACTTCCTCCTCTACCCAGCTTCTCCTGTGCCATTCAAAAACAGAAGTTGACGTGAATTAATTTTCTATTGTTGGAAAAACACTCATAAGAAAACCCATATCCCTTGTTGTAAAGGCATTGGAAGGTTGTGGAACAGGTAAATTTGGAGGCTGATTCTTTTCAGATTGTTTGCAAATGTGTCATCTCCAATTTTTGCCTTCATGTAGTATTATTTTAGCAGTGGTAGCAGGAATGGGCACCTTAGCCACTTTCTAATCAAATTAACCAAGCCTCCTCCCACTCAGATGGAAGTCTGGTTGGATTTTCCAGCTTTGATTTATACCCTATGAACATAAGTTCAGAGGCACTTTATCCACTCTCACAGCTTTAGCTGTCTTGTTGCTGAAGTGCAAGTACTACAGTAGTTGTCAGTGTTACTTTTGCATGGCTGCACAAAGGTGGATTAATTACTGCACAAAAAACTTGAGCTGTTTAACTCAGATGAGATGATCAGACTTATTAAATGTATTAAATGCAAAAATCAGACTTAAAATCAGACTTAGAAGCAGAGAACAGGAGAGTGGAGACTGGCAGGTCAACAAGGAAAATGTCTGATGAATTCAGATTTGGCTCATTTTATTATCAGGTCAAGCCACGTGGATTTTGAAATATCCATAGAATAGGCAGGTATCAAATTGCAGTTCTCTTCTGCACGGAACCTGGATGGCTCAGGCACTCTGATGTGATTTATCAGTACAGCTCCAGTTATTTCAGTGATGCTTTGATACTTCACAGTAACAAAAGGGGTTTTGCCTATGGTATGTTTCATCTCACAGTCTTAATTTTGCAGATAGGAAAGATTATTTTTCAGGAAGCTTTTATAGCCCATAATTTCAGCTTTATCAAATAAGAAAAAGAAACCCAGATTTTTCTATTTTAGATGTTTGTGGTTTAACAGCATAGTATCTATTTTTATATTAAAGTTATGCTGATTTCCAGATTCATTAATTAATTGGTGCCATGAGTGTTGCATCTATAAAAGATTAATTTTCTAATGATCCCTTTGGAAATGGTTCTGCTTAAACCACCAGGTATTTAAAGCTACCTTCCTGTCTGATATGGATTCACTTTGGGAACAATCTCTGCATAATTAAAAATTATTTTTGGAATTTTTATTTATTCACAATTTTCTAATATGGCTGAAACTCATTAGAATGCAAGACTTCATTTATTAGAACATCCTTGAACAGGATAGTTCAAGTAGCAGTAAGATTCACTTCATTAAAGACAAATGTAATCTTTACAAGTAATTGGCTTACTGTTCATAGTGAAGAACTTCATTAGCCAATTTTAATTTGAGGGAGAAATCTGCAAAAGTGAAAAAAATTACCAACACCAAAGTGAAGGTTGCTAACTTTCTTTTGTCCTTTCTTCCCTAGTGGCTTTGCCATTCTGAGGTTGTCTTTCCACATATCATACAAGATGAAGCCATGCAAATTAGCACTGGCTTCAATAAAGCTTTCATGGATTATGTTAGTTGTACATCTAATCTCAGCTGTGGTTTTACCTTTGGGAGGATTGGTAATATTGTGGTTGTCACTGAATCAGTGTTGGATTCATTGTGTAAATATTTCTCTTTTTAAAGGAAATAGTAACTCCTCTCTTAAGGCTACCCTACTATTTCACATCAGTTCATCCTGTGGATCAAGGCATGTAAAAAATGTAAAAGCTAAAAGTATGTTCTGCAGCCTCCCTTCCCTCTTTTCCTGAAGAAATGCTGGAGGCTGCAGAGCTGTAATTCCCTGGAGTGCACTTCATAAACCCTCTCCCACTTGTTTTCTCCTGTATCAGGGCCCAGGCTGGTGCAGGGCAGGTGGAGGAAACTACAGACTTCCTTGCTACTTAGTCTGGCAAAGGTTCATACCTTTAGGAATGACCTTTCTGTTCCAGGACAGGATCTGGTACAGGGCTAAATACCAGTTTCCTGCTGCTTGCACCATCACTCAGTATTTTCCAGTTGTCTTAGAGATGAAGAAGCTATGGGGTTACACAATCTCTGCGTGGCACCTAAATCATTCTTCTCCAAACACACGCTACAAATTCACATCGTTTACTGACTAACAATGGGTGTAAATCTTGAGGAGACCCACCCAAGCCTGAAGAGAATGTGCCCCTAATACAGAGGATTGGGCAAGTCCCAGTAGATTTCCGTCACCATCCGGAGTTCCCACAAGCCTGTATGTGAAGCAGCAGCTAGGCATTCAGTGATGCTCTACCTTAACTAGTGTGAATATTTCCAGTGGACAAGTTACAGATTGGGCAGGCAGCTCAGCATTTCTACAGCAACAAGC
Source organism: Scytalopus superciliaris (assembly GCA_013400415.1). Lineage (NCBI taxonomy): Eukaryota > Metazoa > Chordata > Aves > Passeriformes > Rhinocryptidae > Scytalopus > Scytalopus superciliaris. Next base: position 382,088 of record VXBX01006986.1, read on the forward strand.
CTTTCTCAGGATGATATTTCACAGAATCACAGAACCACAGAGTGGGTCATATTGGAAGGGACCACAATGGATCATCTGGTCCAACCTCCCTGCTCAAGAAGGGCCATCCCAGAGCACATTGCACATGATTGTGTCCAGAGGGTTCTTGGTTATGTGCAGTGAGGGAGACTCCACAGCCTCTCTGGGCAGTCTGTTCCAGTGCGTGGTCACCAGCACAGTAAAGTTCTTCCTCATATTCAGGTGGAACTTCTTGTAAATCAATTTCTGCCCATGGCCTCTTGTCCTATTGCTTGGCACCAAGAAGAGCCTGGCTCCACTGATACTTACATCAATACTTTGGATGCCTCTAGAGACCAATTGCCTCCAGTTTTTGTTTTTCTTAATGTGATTTAGAAACACAGCTGAGCAACTGCACACCATGAACATTTCTTTACCAATATTTTTTATACCATTGCAAATCTCAGCAGATTACTAGAAGTTGTGCATGAAAAATACAGTTATAAATGAAATCCTGCCCTGATTAATTTTGAAGGTCCAACTTTCACAACAGAAAGTTTGGGATTTGTTATCACAAGGTGCTGGGCATTCTCTGTATTGCTGTGATTGAAAGGTATTTAGCACCATAATGAAGCCAGAAAAGTTAAGGCCCTTGAAACAACGTTGCACTTTCTTCTCATCAGACCTTTTTCTGGGATGAGGAGATACGAGATCATGTCTTTTGACCTCCAAAACATAAGCAGACAGTACTACAACCATATGAGTTTGGGGAACACATTGCGTGATGTTCCTGTGGATTTCCCTTTCAGCTGAGCACAAAGGCATTAAGGTTCAGGAAAACTATAAGAGAAAAGAAGAGGTAAAGGACAGCATGTTGTGATGGCATCTTCCTTCAAGCACGCAGTCCCTAAAAGGCCATGACATTTACACCCCTGTTCCATTCTGAACTTAATAGCCTCTGCTATTGGAACTCCCTGAGACTTATTTATCCAGGAAGCATTATACATTTGATACTTGATTCGGTTGTGTTTCAGATGGTGTTACTGATAGTCTTTCAGTTTTACAAACAGCTGTATGCAGATGATGAGATGTATGGGCTCTTTGTTGTTCTACATGTGTGCAGGGTGCTTCACTGCCCAGTCACCAGCCACAAGCCCAGTGGGGAAGCAGGGGTCTTCACGGAGGCACAGCCATCACAGAAGCACTTAACATGGGATTTTAACACGGGTCCAAGTCACTTACTGGTTGATAGGGATAAGTGGAAGCAGAGGAAGTTTGCTTGGTTTTATCTTTGTAGATCACAGGTATTCAGATGCTGTCAATTCCATCACAGTATGAGGTTATTGGCAGCATGACTTTCCAGATGACACTGCAGATAAAAACTTCACAGCTATGGAAAGCCAGGGCTGGATGTCCTTGCAGTTCACTCAGAGCTCATCTACAGCAGCTGCAGCAGTAAGGACAGTGCAGCCAGGCCAGCCATCACATACAGGCACGTCATCTGGGTCTACAAGCAGGGTGTGAGCAGGCAGAGCTGAAGTCACAGTGACAGTTACCATGGGCAGTGCACAGTACATCCCTGCAGGGCAGGCAAGGGTAAACCCAGATCTAGATCTTTTTTCCTCTGGAAAAAACTACATCTCAAATTTTACTGTAAAACAACACTAGTAATGGTATGAGCTGATCGAAATTGAACTTAGTCATGGTTCACTTTCCCTCTCCTTCTCCAGTGTCAGAACTGGAATAATACACTTACTGCCTGTCATAATGTTTCCTATGTTATTTTTTTCCACATCATAATGCACTAACACAACAATTTTCTTAAAGAATGGAATGTTTACTTATCATTAGGTAATGAAATGCTAGTAAATGTTAACTGAATTATCAAAGATGTGTATCTGTTCTTTCCTTTTTCTAATGAAGGTTCAATGCAGCCAAATTAATGAATGTTTGAAACCCGTATTTAACTAATGCAATATACCTTGTTTTGAATAAATAAGAGGTTGAAAATTTGTGCTTGTATTTTCCTATTTGTTATCTTTGGGAAAGGTGAAAATAAAACTAGAAAATAACAGTGTAATAAATACATGGTCAAACCTGTTGATCTGTTTTTACTGATCCAGTGTTTCCTTAAATGTCATAAAAGAACACTAATTTTACCTGGTGGTTGCTCAGTGATGAAGGTGAACTACTTCTTTAACCTGTCAGGGAGGGAAAAAGCCATGAAAGAACATGTGGGTTGTAGTCTCTCTCATTTTGCTGTAGTTAGATCTATGTAGCCCCTTAGCACTTCTAGCAACATCAGGAAGAAGTTTCCTGTTACCTTCAGGGGAGAGATCGATCCAAGCCCTCAGTCCAGCAAGTCCTTATGAATGATGACAGGTGCATCAAAGGAAACAAGTGGTTATCATAGCGGGAAATTCCAAGGAGAGGTTCAAGGACTGAGTTGGCAGTTGGGAGAAAGCCAGGAATCCAGCACTTGACTAGAAGAATTACAGCCATGAACACAGGCTATTGGCGTAGGAGAGGTCAAGCCTTTACCAAAAGTAAGTCATAAGCAGTTACAACTTACAGGTCTTAGTTTCTGCTCTGGGTTATACAGGAACTGATGTTTGTTTGGTTTTTTTGGGGGGTTTGTTTATAATATGCCTCACTTGGAGCTAGGATTTGAACCTCCGCAGAATTGCAGTGGAGGTAAATCCTCAGACCTACCAGCAAAATAGATGGAATTATAGGTAACCTCACAATCTCAGTGCATGTGGCAGAAGCTGAACTGTGTGGCATTGTGCAAACACAGGTGAGCTATACATGAATATGAGCTGCTCCTCTTCCTTAGACTCTGCATGTGTATAAATAGTAGTGCATATAACCTCTCGTTATAACCATATATGTCCAAAAATATTGCTATCATTGTGGTATTCCTGAGAGTGGAGAGGGTCGCCATTACATGAGGTGACCCAGAACTGATACCTGCTGCAGTACCGAATAATTTAGACCAAATTATCACAGTAGCTTGAAAACTAAAACTAAGACTTTATATCTTTCTGGAGAATTCTACCACCTGCATAAAGGTACTGGCTGTGACAGAAACTATAGTAGCACTGCTCACGTCCAAAGGAAGGTGAAATCCTCTTTGTGATAAGCTTGTGTGTGCAGTTATGGGTGTATCTGAAATTATAGGCAGTGAGAAAAAGTATGGCTTACTCAATAACATACCTCCTCCCATCATGACAGACACAAACAGATATATGTCACATGCTGGATTGGTCACACTCTTACTCCTCCTCTTTCTTGTTGAGCTATTGGTTCCCCTCATCTCCTCTATTTAGTCTTGGATTTGAGCTCTGCTGGCTGCTGAGCAACAGCTACTTCCAGCAGGTCAGTACATGACATGTCTCACAAGCCTTCATCTTAGTTTACATTGCTTCCTCTCCAGAGAATATAATTCAATCTACATTGTAAAACTCAAACACTCATAAAAGTGTATCATCATAACAGAGATAAGTAGCAAAAGAGAAGCAGAGTGTTTGAGAGCATGGCAAGCCACTTTCTGGGGAAAAAAAAAAAAAAAAAGAGG
>VXBX01006986.1:385680-403388 GCA_013400415.1 Scytalopus superciliaris
GGTTTTGAAAGAATGGAAAACCCCTTTCTGGGGAAAAAAAAAAAAAAAAGAGGCAAAACTCTTGAAGATAACCTCAAAAGAAAGAACTGTGCAGTGGAAGGGTTGCATTACACATCAGAAAGGGATTTAAAGGGAGAGGAAAAAAATGGAGCTATGGAATGAGATCCTTAGATAAGGGATTTGTATTTTGTGTTTAACTATTTTGGCTATTACTGCACATGATTTCAGTGTCAACACAGCAGGAAACCACAGCAGGATCAGCAACACCAAACTCTCAGCTCAGTTTACCAGGGCTAATACAACTGGGAATTCCACTGTATTCTTTACAGCTAATGTCACAGAGCTTAAAACAAAACCAAAAAACCACTCAAATCAAAACCCCTTCATTTCCAGAAGTCGTAAATTGTTATTACCATGCTGCAACCTAGTGTAAACAGGTTCCTGGCCCATGACTAAGGCTGGTTGGCTGCCCTGCAATGCAAACAGCAGCGTGTATGTCTTCCAAAGGCGTTGTTGGATGTAGGAAAGGCTCTGTTTGCTTGGAGTCCCAAGCTTTCAGTTTATAGCTTCTTGCTTGATTGAGAGTTTCAAATCTGGGGCATTTCTACAGGAAATGGAAAGCCTGAGGGCTGCAAACCTGGAGCTTTATGGAAACTACTTTGCTCAGCAAAAAAGAAGCTGAAGGACTGCCGGTGACACCCAGGTCCGTCTCCATATGAAGGGCACACCTTTAGCAAACGAAGGAATGAGTTTCTCAGGAGGTGGTAGCCGGTGCAAGTATCACCCAAGGTGAACAGAGCAGCACGGATATCATCGGCAATTTCTGCAGCAATTGTCTTTTTTTCTTCCTTTTCCCTGCGCCCCGCCCTCGCCCGTTCCCAGCGGAGGGACTGCAGATGGGCGCGGGCACGAGAGGGCGGCACAGGACTTGTGCAGAAGCACATCGGCGTCTTTGCAACAGAACGGGGAAAAAACAGCCTTACAAAGTTATAATCGTAAACCAGGACGCTATGCTATCAAAGCCAGGCTACAACTGAATTCGGCTTTTTCAGGCTAAAAGCTAATACTGTGTTTATTTCATGCTCTCTTCCCTTTTTAGAGGGAAAAGAAAAAGCCCAACAAAACTTGCAGCAGCATTTCCATAACCTTATGAACTCTCAGAAGTCCTAGGGCTCTGAGAAGGTTTTTGTTTTGCTTTGTTTTGTTTTTGTCCAGCTCTTTTTGAGAATGATCATTTTGTTTGTGACCCAAGGCCACTTTTACAGGCTTGGCTCCTGTGGTCTGACCAATCTCGGCTCTCTGATTTGTTAAGATTTTTATTAGCTGTAGATAGTCAGTATTTGGTATTGCAGACATGCATACTTTTGAAGGCAGTTTAAGTGTGAAGGGTTTATGCGAATGACACTTCCTGCAGGCTTGTCACCAGAGTTGCTCCTGACTCATCCATGAGTTACCCACCTGCAACCCTGTACTCCTCTCTCACAACAAGCACATTCATGCACAAAATTACCGACAAATATCTATCTACTTTTGTTCCCACCCTCTCTTCAGTTCAAGTGTTGACTTTACTCAACAGATATTTCCTTTTGCATCCAAAATAAGATTGCGCTGTTCTTTACTTCTAGTTCTAGAAAGGGAGCAGCACTGAGCAGGAGCCTTATCCGATTCTTGTTCATCATGAAACATTGTTAAGTACCTGTTAAAATCCCCACAAAGCATGCAGAAATGTAAGCAATATGTTTTCTATTTCAAAAGGTGCTACAGACACTGCTAGTGTATACTGTAACTGTGAAACTCCATGACCAAGCACTCGTGCCTGGTCTATCAGTTTATCTAACAAAATTTTAGTTCTCTCTGCAAATGCTGCTTTCTTGAATTTTACCCTTCAGAATCCAATAGAAACCTGTTAACTTTGCAGCTACCTTGTACTGCCTATCCATTTGACTGGGTGTCACTGGAAGTAATGACTATGAGCTCCTCTGTCTCCTCTCTGCCTCAAGTATCCAGGCCATTAGTTTTTAACATAGACACTTACTGTAAGTACTAGTTGTCAATTTAAATAAAAGTCCATGATTACATCACAAGAAAGGTATTTTTGGCCTCCAAGGAAGCAGTGTATTGACTCATCAGTGTAGTCTGCTGGCCAAGTATAACTTTATTTCTTACCTTGTAGTTAAAATACTGCAAAGGCAAGTAGCCAACAGAAAGACAGGGAAAATAGAGACTGACACAAACCTAGAAAGACAAGGTTGGCAGAAACCCACAGTATTTTTGGCTGTAAAAGACTAGTGGCTTTCCTGACTCAAACTCCTTCAACAACAGTCAGGACACTGGGATTTTTTTCATTTTAGGTTTTTTTCTTAAATCTTCGTGAGCCTTTGGTGCCATCATAGGAAATGCTATGCTATAGTTTCACACATGTTTGCTAATTTTATTTTTTTTTTCCTAATTGCCACACATTCCTGGTAATTTTCACTCCTTACAGTGAAATTTTCAAATTTTCATCAGTTTTCCAGAGTATTGAGAACACAGGAAGCAGTTTTCTGAGGAAGAGTTACATTTTCTGAATGTTACCACCTCCAAAAAAAAAAAAAGACCAGGATTTTTCATTAGCCATTTGACTGAATGTAAATCGTACTAGGAGGCCACATCTAGACTATCGCCAAATGAATTAACCTAACAAGAAAATAAAGTGATATTTGTAGGTTGTGCCCCAATACAACTGTGACATTATGCGTAGAAACTGTATCTTGATATTTAAATGTTCCCAGCTCCTATTAATACGATAGCATTTCAGTTATATTTGAACTATAAAAAAGGAGAGGAGCTGGTGGGAAGAATGTTTAATGTCTGGGAGCAGGGGACTAGTCCTTTAAAGCATCATTCCTTAGATTAATCTTTCAATATGGATCACTTTAGTAGGCTCTAGAAATTAGGACAAATAAGTTTCATATAGTTTTACTTCAATTTCTTCATATTACTGAGAGGTCTTCAAACTGGGACAGAGTCAGGTAAAGTATTTCTCTCCTCTGAGATGGCTAATTATAGCAGTTTAAGGGATTTGTTTCTGAACATCACTCCCAGTGACCAGAAAAAGCGCCTCTTTAAATATAATCTATTTTCTCATTCTCAGCTAAATGTGTGACCATATTAACTGTGGTTTTGTCTCTTCCATAAGCTAAAAAAACCCCACATGTTGCAGTTTCAGAATGGAAAATTGTACTTGGTTGATCATACCATCTTCTGTTAACTATAAGGTCATTTCCTTTCAGCAAAAACCCCTAGAATTAAGTCTGGAACCCCATTCATCTATAGGCCCAATTGTCTTTTTCCTCTCAAGCTAATTCCTCTGTAATGATGTACTTCTGCAAATGATAAAATAAATAAAAAATACAGTGCTTGGGCAGGTATGATTTTTCACCTACATTTTAAAGTGCACTATTAAATGACCAAATCTGTCTCCTGCGTGAAAGATTTTTTGCAATACCAGAAAACAGCAACATATGCTGTTGACTTTGCCCTCATGAAATAGAAAGGCCTGGTTTCCCAGGCAGTCACCAGCACAGAAACTTTTGCTATGACTCAGCATTACCAAGTCATTTGAGTTCATGCTCAGTTTATTTTGTTGCATTAATCCTTTTCGAGTTGAACTCAGAAGTGACTGACAGGAAATGCTTTCTAGTGCTTAGATCCCTGGTGTCACTTTCTAAGTCTAAATTCTCATATTGTTCCCTGAAATACAATCTGGAGGACTGGCTTTAAGATACTGAAAGGACATGTCCCACAGTAAACTTCTTACATAACTGGGCTGACAGTTTTATTTTCTGCATTTTACTTTTCTCCTGTAATGTGTAGAGTTACAGAGCAGTTTTGTCTGATAAAAAGATATTTAATATACCAAATTATATTTTCACTAGAAATATGAGCATAAAGAGAAAAAGATGATGGATCTTTAGTACATTTTTTAAACTAGCCCTTAAACTTACAAGTGCTTAGGAATACCATTTAACTTCATGTGTATGAACAGTCCTCTTCAGTTTCCATGGGACTCTTTAGGGGCACAGAACAAAGCACATGGGTATGTGTAGTTTAGAGTCCTTAAGTACATACTGTGCTTTTTTAATATCCATTTCAATACAAAGATACAAGTTTTGTCACCAAGGGGTCTTATTCCCACCCTCTATTGAATAGAGATAAATAATAAGTTTTAAAGGAGACTAAAATGGTTATTGATTTTTGGCGTATACCAAGGTCTGCCTGACTGAAAATTTTAATGAAAATCAATCTTCATGTTTTATATCCTTTGCATAACATTATTTTCAGCAGTAAAATATTGCATGGAAACAAGTTCTCTTTGGCACATGATATCACAAAAATTATATTTCAAAAGTATCGACCTTCATATGAAAATGGCATACATTTTGATCCAGTCTTAGAGTCAATTTCTTCAAGTAATTTTTTAACAAACCTTACCAAGCTTCTTTAAATAAGCTCATCAAACATTCAGAATTATAATATTTTATTTATTACTTTTTTCCTGGGTCTTAACTAGTTCTGAACATTTATATGCTTTTTATGTGAAAATTTGTGCTATTACCATTAATATTTAGGCATTTGGTACTGGGAGTATCAACCAAGCTTTTGCATCAAGTTCAGTACTGCAAAGTTATTGGTAATGGAGTTCTACAGTTGATATCCTGCAAAACAATTCACATTCTGAGTACTCCTCTTCTACCATGGATTTGTAAATTTTATTTCTTCTACACTAAGCTATGAACATTACAAGACCAGGTTATTTGAAACTTCATGGCTTTCAAAATACTAGACTTTTCAGGAACTTGTGTCTAAGCATATAACACACACGCCTTCATCATGGCAATTGTCTCAGTGTGCGGAAGAGACGGGATCCCTGCAGGGGATCCCTGGATAGACCCATGAAACCCATCAAAGGCATGCAGAGGTTACAAATAAAAGGTTGCATCTCTGTCTCTGCCCCAAATCTCCAAAGACTCCCAGACAAACGTGACTTGCAGGAAATGCCAACTTGTTGTTAGGACTCATCACATAAATAAGCATGGGGAGATCACAAGCTCTTCATTATTTGCTGCAGGCCTGCTATATCTGTTCCATTTCTTTGAGCTGCACTTCCGGAATTTTTCCAAATAGATGGAAGAAAATATTTTTATGTATCTATGGTTTGTAACACTAATGCTGGTTGTCAGCACTGTTGCCAGGGTTGAATTTATTGAACATGGTAACTCAAAGAAATTCTGTTGTCTTGGTATTGACAGGAAGAAATTAGCCAGATCTGCATGCTCTCACATATAATACTGTTGTATTTCTGTACTATTTTTGTCTATGAACAGTCTATCTCTACATATATATGTTCAAGACAAGGTTATTTATATATACACCAGATTATCTGAATAGGCGACTGAAGGCCCACACCAAGACACTCAATCACCTTGTCCGTGAGCTGCTCTTTGCTGACGATGCCGCCCTCGTTGCTCACACCGAAGCAGCTCTGCAGTGCTTAACATCCTGCTTTGCAGAGGCTGCTGAGCTTTTTGGGCTGGAAGTCAGCTTGAAGAAGACAGAAGTCCTCTATCAACCTGCACCTCAGGAAGTCTTTCACCATCCCCACATCACCATAGGCAAATCAGAGCTTAAGTCAGTCCAGCAGTTCACCTATCTGGGAAGCATCATTTCCTCAGATACTAAGATTGACAAAGAGATAGACAACAGGTTAGCAAAGGCATACAGAGCTTTTGGAAAACTCCATAGAAGAGTCTGGCGCAATAAACACCTGAAGAAAAGTACAAAGATCAAGGTCTACAAAGCCATTGTACTGTCCACTCTTCTTTATGGCTCTGAATCCTGGGTTATCTATCGTCACCACCTGCGACTCCTCGAGCGCTTCCATCAGCGCTGCCTCCGGACAATACTAAACATCCACTGGACAGACTACGTGACTAATGTGTCTGTTCTGGAGCAGGCAGAGGTCACCAGCATTGAGGCCATGCTGCTGAGAACGCAGCTGCGCTGGGCAGGGCACGTCTCCAGGATGGAGGATCACCGCCTGCCTAAGATTGTGCTCTATGGTGAGCTTGCCACCGGCTGCCGCAAGAGAGGAGCCCCGAAGAAGAGATACAAGGACTCCCTCCAACAACACCTCAGCCTTGGCCATATTGACCACCATCAATGGTCCGCTCTGGCCTCCAATCGGGAGGCATGGAGGCACACCATCTATAACGCTGCTGCTTCCTTTGAGAGCGCACGCAGGATCAGTCTGGAAGAAAAAAGACAGCACAGAAAGAACCGTGCCTCGCCAATACAGCCTGTGGAGACTTTCCACTGTGCCTTTTGCGACCGGACTTGCCTATCGCGCATTGGCCTTTTTAGCCACCAGTGCGCTTGTAGCAAACGTGGGTAAAGCCCTTCTCAAATCTTTGTTCACGAAGCCTAGCCATGATGATGAGATTATCTGAATAACAACAAGACAAGTTAAATTCAGGTACAGTTAAAATATTCCCTCTTAATTACTTCTTTCGTGTCATTATAACCAATTTAAACAGTGTGGTATTAATGCACTACCAGAGAGCTTATAAAGAGCTTGTGCTAAACCAGCTTAAACTCTGAGCTCTATTGCTCTGACAGGATGAGCCTGAGCAATGGTGTGCAGCAGTCACTCATGCCAAGAGGCAAACCCTGTGCTCTCATCCAGTGTTCACTCCTAAGAGCCAATTCATTTGAACTGTAGACATGAGAAAGGCAGGCTGGATTGGGTTCTTAAGAGCTTTTAAATACCAGATGCATTTTGTGGTTTCATATCAGTAAATTATGCCAAATTTTTCCAGGGAAAGAAGACTGCTCTTTGTTTTATGTTTTTTGAGAAATAAATCACTGTTTGTCTCTATGGACTTCTGCAGCAGAGCAGCAGTGAAGTTCATTCCTCTTATCTCTTTAGAAATATGCATATGTGGCACAGAAGAGGGGAAATGGGGAAAAGAAGAAATAGGTTACCATTTTTTTATCATTATTTTGAAGTTATCTTTCAATTCTTCAAATGTGCAAAGAAAATCTCTTGAAGTGATGAGACCTACTTCTGCATATAAGCTCTCAGAAGTTTCTTATAGCAATAAGTGGTCCTCCAAACCCACAATACTTTTAGCAGACTATCTGAATTACTTTTTTGCTTCATGCAAATTATGGCTGAAATTAGAAATTACCTTCAGAGATAGCACTGCAAATGATAGGAAGAACATTTGCAATATAGTGTCTGGGTTTATGTTTCCGAAGGACCTTGTAAAATTCTTCACTCGCTTGCCTGTGCTGTTTTGGTGGCCAGCAGAGCAGAGGTCATTTTGTTTGTTTTACCTCTCTCATGACTTTGCTTTGCCAGACATGTGTCTGTAAGACACATCACAGTTCTTTAAAAACAAATTGTGTCGTGTAGTTAAAAAATCACTTTAAAAGCATTGTGTCAAAGGCTATTTCTGTTCCCAGCTGTTAAAATCCTAACACAACTTCAGTATTTTCTTCGCCTTTAGAAAGCTGCTGATCTTATATTAGCAAGTGAGCCGAACTTTACAATTGGAACAACTGATGAAATATAGTGAAATCAATAGTAACAGTGTTTAAATAAATATTGTGCTGAAAAGTAAATGTTACTATTTATGAATCAGGAAAGGTCACAGGCTATAGAAATAATGAATGCATTTATCTGAACCACTGTATCATAGTCAAACTGAAAGCTCTCTGATCAGTGAGTCATCCCTTTGCAAATGTTTCTTTCTTATATCACTTATAACTGAAACTACTTGTGTAGCCTTTGCCTTTGTTGTCAGTGTATGAGTCGCTGCTGCATAGCTGTATGACCCCATCTTATGGCCCTCACTCCTCTTTAATTCAAGTGGAGCCTTGTTTGATGATAAAATTATTGCAGCAGGGAACTATATTTAAAACTCGGTGACTCATTCATCTTATGCCTTTTTTTGGAGTCATTAGTGGGTCATATAACTGTATATATTTCATTCAAATTCCCATTATAGTCCCTACCTATAATTGTAGCTATTTGGCTCCAACTAATTCTCTTACCAGAACAGAAGTCTCTAACTCACTGTAAGCAACCACTGCTCCCCCACCCCCAATTTATTTTGTGGTCCGTTCTTTGACAGTTTTTGACAGAGTCTAATCTGAAATTTGCAGATAGCAGCATACCAGGTTACAGCAGTGTTTGATGTGTGCTACTTGAAGCTATTGACTCATAAAGAAAAGTTTGGAGGAGAAGCATCAGGAATCCTACCATTCTGTTGTAGCAAAACAACTGAATTTTTATTTGCATAAAGGCAAAATAGCCTATTCTTATCAGCTCAGCTTGTTTCTTTCTGTACTTAAAATAGTCTTTCAGCAGTAAGAAAATTTCAGAAATTCGTTTGCTTTGATATTTCCATCCAGTAGGGAAGTTGCTAGCTTTTTTTCTTTTCCTCTTTGAATAGATACTAAAGATATGTTTCAATAACAAACACATCAGTTTATACAGAATCTTATCATGCCAAAGTATCTTTATGGATAAGCATCAGCAATGAGATCAGCTCTGATTTGAAAACAGTTCTTGTTAGCTGTCAGACCTTACAGAGTGATGTCACCAGCTGAAGTTTTGGTGGTTATGTCATCGCTGTAGTTCAAGAATTATAAAAATCCCACATGGAGTCAAAGGCAGGAAAGGAAGAACGTTGCTGGTGCTATACATATGTTTATTTATAAAAAAGGTAGTTAACCAAAAATACACAAACTGTTCACATCAGCAAACTAGCTCCACACAGGATCCACATGCATCCGAGCATCAAAACCTGCAGATCCCAGCGGAACTGGGTGCCAGGTAGCATCCAAAATCCTTGTTTTGTTCCTCTATTTCCTAATAAAAATTACAAAACATCCATATGTAAGCCTTTAAAAGTCAGCATATCCTCTCCCACCATCATGAGGATTTCAGAACCATTAGATGCCACTCTTACCACACGTTTAATCTAAAAACGCTGACATTCATTCTTTACTAGAAAAGTAGGAGATAATGATTAGACTTCTTTTTCTAACTAAAGCAATTCTGAAGGTTACTTAGGCACCTGGTCACTCTGGGGAACATGCCTCATTCTACTTTGTATAATTAGGAATTGAGAGCTCTTGATGAAGTGCTGGGACCTGGATAATAAATCTTGTTCCTCTGGAAAGGAATGAGTCAATCTAAGTATCTAAAGTCATACCTAAGAATCTGTTTTCCTATTTCTGCCTTGCAAGGACACCAGCTTCACTTCAAACTCCATCACAAGATGATTCAGAGAGAGGAAAACCAAACACTATTGTCCATGTAGCTTCGTGTTGCCTCAAAGTCTAACTTTTGAGAAATCACACTGAACTTGAGAAATGGCTTTGCAACAAAGAGGAAAAAAACCAGGAGGTTGTATTTCTTCTCAAAACTGGCCAATATTTTAAAAGGGTCCAATAACCACCCACAAAACAGCTTTGTGACAAGGAATATGTAACATTCCAATATTAAATAGAACCCTGTAGCTGAGGAATATGCCAGGACAGCAGAATTTTAAACTTGTGAATTAGTACCTTTCAGTTGATCTCTTTCACTTCTTCTCTATGTATACAATCCAAAGAATGATGATGGCCCTTTCAGAGCTTCAGATCGTTTCTCACAAGAGTTAGGATATGTATGGACAAGGTCAGATGTAAAATGGGTGTTTAGAAAGTCTAGAGTCAGACTTGGGCTAAATTTAAAACTCTCACGTTATAACCCTTAGCAAATCACAGACTTCAGGGGCACCTGACTTTGACAATGCAATGTATGTCCCTTGAGTTGCGCTCCTGCAGACACTCACATTTGCTCTAACAGGGCTGAGAAAAAACAGCTGGGGTAATACTTTGTCCTGATTAGAATCCAGAAATAAGGGACATTCAAAAGAACACTTGTGGAAACAGATCCCAAATGAACACAGGTGCCTCTGGAGAGCCTGAGGCAGAGATGTGAGATTTAACAGGTACCTGTATAAGGGAGTACTTCTAACCATTAACACCACCATCTCTGCTGAAGATGCTGGCCAAACACTCCCAACTCAATCTGTTGGCAGTTTTTCAACACAAGCTGGAAACCTTTCCCTACATACTCTGTCAAAGCAGCCTAAGAGTTGCAAGTAGGATTTTACTCCAGAGTCTGTAAGTTCAGTGCTACAACATTCAGCTTCCAAGTCCTCTGATACACACTGCTTGTTGTGCATGGCACAACAAATAGCACCAGACATATCTGAGACGTGTTTGGGGGGCTCATAGGAAGAAAATGTCTCCAGCTGCTTTGCATCCTGAATACCTGGAGCACAAGACCTCATAGTTACTGAAAGTTACTGAAAGTTCATAGTTAAATTTAGAACTTCTTATCCCTCCAGAAAAGGGCCTCATTAGTATTTTCACTGTATGGATTTTTAAAACATCAGTTGGAAATCAATTAGTCTAGTCAAGCTGTTGCCTTCCCCAGACTCCAGACCTAATTCTTTGTCTTCTCCCGTTAGGTACATTATAATACTGTGTGCTACTGGACTGAATTGTGCTGCATACAAAAATGCTGAGGCATTTTTACATTTCATTAAGAATCTTTGAATAGAAGTATAGTTAAGGTGTTCTTTTTGCATTCATTGTAACCTTCAGGAAAAGAAAAAAAAAAAAAGAGCAATTCTATTACTAATCTCCTGTAACATACAGTTTCCTTGCCAGGGAGTGGGGAGTAGGTGGGAAGAGGGACCTGCTTTTTTGGTGGTGGGTTTTTTTCTATTTTTGAGTATGTTAATGAATACTGTTGTATGGTAACACAGGCAATAGAGAAGGGTATTTGTGCCATTTATATAGGATGTCAAATAATGCAGAAGCGCTAATGTCATTATTTGGTCTGGTCCATATGCCATCTGTTGGAAGGAGATCTTGATTTTCACAATGGTCACTGCAGTATCACAGCAATGCAGCAAGAACAGTTACTGAGTTAAACACTCTGGGTAGAAATAGTTCAGAAAAAAACAGTAAGTGCAGAGTTGAAATCAGGAAACTGATTCAACCCTCCCTTAAATAGAATGATTTTAGGGGATATCAAGCAGCAGCAAGACATGGTGATCTGAAGCAGTCAGATTTGGCATACACTGCAGTGTAAATCAGAACAGTAAAATAAGCTTTAGGTTTTTGTTTTGGTTTTTTTTTTTTTTTTTTGCCTTTAGGGGACATATCAAGTCTCATGATTAGTACTTGTTGTTTGTCTGCTAAATTCAGATCACTACTTCTCAAGGAACCAGGACAGTGACATGTTAAGTTTAAAGACTTTTATTCCAGCTTGTTCATATGCATGTGAATCAGGAAAACAAAAAAGAGAAGGCACTTGCTCAGTACAGTAGACTAACAATCATGTGTTGCAGCATATGATATGTTGAGCTGACTTAAATATCGCACTTTTCAAGGGTGCAAATAGTGCTACTTTATTTATTTTGCCCTGTAGCACAGTGTCTATTCTAAAGCTTGTATGCTCGCCCCTCACTTTAAAGCTGAGCTTGTACTTCACTTTAAAGCTGACACAACTAGTACAAAATTAAAATGGACAGCCTGATCAACAACATTCCCCACCCACATAATGCAAATCAATCAACCAGAACGACAAGAAAAGTGCCCAACACTCCCTGAAGGCTCAATTCTGTATCTTTTAAGCTTCAATTAAAGCAGCTTTCTTCAATGCTCCATCTCAAATTCAAATGACACAGAACTTAAAATGGACTCCTGTTATACTTCAGGGAGTGGTAATTTTGAAAGAAACAAAATATATTTTACAGAAAATTAACATAGTGCCATGTTGTTTTTCTTGCGCAACTATATTAAATATATGTGCTGGGTTGATTTAAATAAGATTCATTTAAATATGCTTTTCATGGTTAATTGCTAAATGTAAAACATTTGCAAATTTTAGACAAAGCAAAAATTATTTGACACTTCTTTCCTATGAATCATACTTTTTTAGATTAAAAAAGATATATCCTGGAGTGGGGAAGTACTGTTATAGGTGAACAGAAGAAAAATATGTGAGTTATAAAAATATGTCTCCCTCTTTCATAATTTACAATAATTATATATTACTAATAAGAGGAAATCATTGAGTGGCCATAAGGAGAGGTAAAGACCAAACCAAAATGATAAGGTGAGATGTATACTTGTCAGTGACAGAAGGGCCAAAATTCATGTAAATACATATTCACCATATTACTGATCAGATAATAAAATCAGATATAAAAATTATTTTCTAATTTTTTATACATGTACATACAGAGTAATTTCCCAGAAACATACTTTAATGTAATGAAGTTTAAATAGTTGATTGTATTTTCAGTGCTTCCCTTAGAAATGCATTTTTACACTCTGATACAACTTTCACTGTTTAGGATTAAGTGCAATATTGTAGGTCCATTCTCACTGTCAAGTTTTTCATGCACCATTCCACTCTGTCTAACATTACATATTCACGAGTCACCACGTAACATGAGACTTGCTTCATACATGCCTGTAAGTAAATGTAGGCACTTTTGAAAATGTCAGCCAAAGTGTGGGAGGAGGGTAATATCCGTGAAGACTGTGCAAGTACATAAATTACTTTGGCCAGACAAGTTGCTGTCTAACTGCTGGGAACATTTACTGCCTGTGTGTATTCACACTTCCAGTCTGTATTCACTTAAACTGGTGTTTTGTGATGATGTGAACAAACTTTAAGGCACTTCGAGTTTTTTGGGAAGTTCACTATTGGTTTATGTTTTTAAACATCTTGTGAACTTGAGATAAGGATGGTTGTTAGAACTCCAGTTTCTCTGAAAGTGGAGAAAAGCTTACTCTGTACTCACATATGCAGATCTGTCTATAAGGCAGAGTGACCACAGTGCCTAGAGCTTGCCAAACATTTTTCTTATAGACATCCAGCTTCAGTTACATTTGTGCCAGAATTTAGTTATTTGGGATGAAATTTCCCATCATGAGTTTCTGCTTCAAGCTGAACTGATCATAGTATTACCTTTTCAAGAAGAGTTAGGGTAATGAATTGCTAACTAAAAACAATCAGACAAACTACCTATTTGTAACTGTCTTGTGAGAAGCTTTAGCATGTCCGTGATCCTGACAGTAAGTAGTCTTTTGCTGATGTGAAGGAATTCCTCTTAAATCTGGCTGATTAAGTTCTGAATATCTGTATATATATACATATAGATATATATATGTGTGTATATATGCACTCACACACACACATATTTCATAGAATCATAGAATGGTTTGGGTTGGAAAGGACCTTAAAGATCATGCAGTTCCAACCTCCCTGCCATGGACAGGGATACCTTTCCCTAGACCAGGTGGCTCAGAGCTTCATCCAACTTGTCCTTGGCCATTTCCAGGGATGGAGCATCAACAGCTTCTCTGGGCAACCTGTTCCAAAGGCTTAATACCCTCGGGGTAAAGAATTTTTTTCATAATATCTACTCTTCCGGTTTGAAGCCATTCCCCTTTCTCCTGTCACTACATAGTCTCAAGTAAATACTCTCTCCATCTGTCCTGTAGGCTCCCTTTGGGTGCCAGAAGGCCACAATTTGGTCACCTTGAAGGCTTCTTTTTCAGGCTGAACAAACCCAATTCTCTCAGCCTTTCCTCATAGGAAAGAAGTTCCATCCCTCTAATTATCTTGGTGGCCCTCCCCTGGACTTGCTCCAACACGTTGATGTCCTTCCTGTGCTGGGGACCCCAGAACTAGATGCAGTACTCCATGTGGGGTCTCACCAGAGCAGAGTAGAGAGGCAGAATCACCTCCCTTGACCTGCTGGCCATGGTGCTTTTAATGTTTACTCAGTAGAGGCTTGCTGGTCTTGACAACACAAGCCTAAAGCATTTTCCCTCCACAGGTCATTCAAACTACAGATATGAACTGATAAGAGGCCTCAAGAAGTCTTTTTCTTTGCTCCTCTTTAATAAGGGGTCAGTCCTTTGATAGAGGACATTTACTTAATCTGCACTTAAGCATGCAGTGAAAGAGGTTCTGCCATTTGCCTGGGTAGCTTGGTTTATATCTGAAGCATTTGTTCTATCATATAACTCTAATCTTTGCTTTGAAAGAAGCTGTTTGCACTTCACTGCAATGACAGGGAATGATGTACCTGACTGAAGACAGTTGACTTGTGCCCATCCCATCTGTCCATATCATTATTTTTGCCCCATCAGAATTGTTTCCTAAAGCAATTATTATTTCTTTCATCTAGGTTATCCAAAACTGAATACCAAGTATAACAGAATCATTTTATACCTCTCTTAAAACATGCTCTGTGCTTTACTTTCACCTAAGTCACAGCCCAGCAGGAATCAGAACTTCCCTGCTAATCTTTTCCTGTCTACTAATGCTGAAAAAAAGAAAACCAGTCTAAGCTGTGAAATCAGACTGTGGTTTCATGAACTTGTTAATGGGGAGCATATGCCATTTATGCTGCTCAAGTAAGTGGCCTTCTCTTTTCCCTCAGCTTTTCACATTGGCTCACTTGTCCTCATATCACTACAAGTTAACCTAACTGTAGAACTTATCTATATTAAAAAGAACACTATCCGTATGTTTTTTCCTCATCTAGTTTTAATTAGGACCTGATCCCTGGCTAGTCAGATGCACAAACTGCTCTCAGAGATGTTTGTTACTAGAACAGCACTTCTGGGCAATGCTGAGGAAGTCACTCCAGCAGGACTTCTTCCCTCTGATCAGTAACTGAGCACATTCCTTTTCTGAGTAAACTGAAGAGAGGTTCAGGTTGTGATTTCTTTTTTTTTTTTTNGAGGTTTAGGTTTTTTTTTTTTTTTTTTTTTTTTTTTTTTTTAATTTAAAGAAGTGCTCGGAGATGGGAATAAACACACTCAGGAACTTAGTTGAAAAACCATATCCTAGATATCTTCAGCTCAATACTCAACAGGATGAGAGTAGCCATTCAGTCTGTAGATGTTAACGTGTAGCGAAGAGTGAGGGCAGCTGTTGAGACAAGCAGTGAATGGGATATAATCCTGCAAAAAAAAGTGTGTTTGTCTAATTACTGAAAACAGTAGTAATAGTTGCCCGCAAAAGGTAAAAATAGTGGACACAACCTTTATCTTGTTTCTTGGGGTTTGTTTTTGTTTGTTTGTTTGTTTGTTTGTTTTGGGGATGTTTGTTTGTTTTTAGGGAAGTGGTGTTTTTCTTTTTAACCTAAGGCTGTTATTCTCACTGAATTAGTATTTTGTCCACACTTTTGATCATGTGATAGGAAAATGACTTGCAGGAGATGAATTCATATTTATCTATTTCAGCACAATTTTAACAAGAAGGTGATGTGGAGTAAAATGCACATACAGAAGTGTTTGTTATATCTGATATCACATTTGAAAGGACATATCATCTATTGATGAGAAATGCACCAGTGCTCCTATGATATCCTGTGTGCTGCAATCATAGGTATTTTGCCTCCTCTTAATCACTATAGGATTCTGTGCCCTTTCATATAACCAAGGAACTTGAGAAAGTGCTTTCCAAGAACAGAATTTTAGAGCTGAAAATAACTGTATGCAACAGAAAGCTGTGGTCTGTTCTCATTAAATCTGCAACTCCCAGCCAAAAGTGGGTGATACACTTCTTCACTGATATGACTGATAGTACTTGATACAACAGGGAATAATTTTAACATATGGGAAGATGGGATTACGTATTTCCTTCAAGATCCAGCAGTAGAATTTCTGATGTTTGTAATTAAAGGGTTGTCTGCTGCACAGATTTGGTCCTACTCGAAACAGGAATTGTACAACTAAATCAAATGCCTAACACTCTTGTATTTCACCTCTAAAAGTCATCAGGCCCTGACTATGATTAATTGGAATGGATTGGCTATCACACTTCTAAATTAATTATCCTACAGAATTATATGGGACTATGTGAAGGGTGAGATGTAGTAACCTTTAATATGGGGAGCAGCAGCTTGACCGTTGGCCATGGGTTAATTTTGTGTATCTGTTACATAGCATGTTTTACTGCATTCCCTTTAAAGGAAGAGGTGATGACTATTGATTTGTTTGGAAAATGCAAATTATGAGTTTAAAGAAAGTTTAACTTTCTTCCATGGCATACAAAGAGTTAGATGAGTCTAATCCTCACTTATTAAGTAGGAGAGTTTCTGGTGGAAACATACTGACCTAATGGGCTGATCCAGGATGGCAGCAGCTGTGCTTTTTTACGAACTCTTATCGTTCCGGAGTTAAGCAAGTGCACAGTCTGGAGGAATGTTACAGAATTAACAAGTGAGCTTATTCCTACTGTGACTCTCAGGAACAGTTAACTTGAATGAAGACTGTCAACTTTGAATATTTCATTAGGATTTAAATGTGTGGAAGATTAAATCTATGTACCTTTAATAAATGGAGATTAGATTATTAGATGGCTTCGTCAAACAAACCTTTAGGATAGATCACTTTTCAGGGTAGATACTAATGAGCACAAGCATAAGACAGAACTGTCCAGAGAAACCTGTAGGATATCTGGAAAACTCTATGAATCAGCTGTGCTGAGCAGCAGTGTGCGTTGTCCCTGGTGGGAAAACATGTGACATACCCATGCTACTCCCAGTACTCGAATTTAGATAGGCAGTACTGTGTAGACATGCATAAACTGGCTCCCATTCTTCCGCTTTCACTAGAGCTTCAAGTTACTTACCCCAAATTAGCTAGCAATGTGGCAACCTGAGGAATGGCTTACAGACCAAGCAGATGGCAAGAGGCAAACTTCATTTTGGAAGGTACCACCCCCACTGGAGGCATATTTATACTATTTAATCTATGTTTCAGGGACATAGTCCCTAAATTAAGCTTGGACAGGTAGTTCGGAATTTGAAACAACACAGCCATGTCAAGCAATTGTCTGACACGCTTTTCTTGACCTTATCTCTGTGGGGTTTTTTCTGGACCTATGTTTCTTGCAGGGAGCTCTCCCTGCTCCCACCCCTGCATTTGTATTAGCAGAGATGGCTGAGGGCAGGGACCAAAACAGATCAGGAAAACACCATCTGAACTTCACAGTTCTGGAGAGTTTTTCTGTATCCTTTTGCCCGGACAGCTTCACTGGTCTCATTTACAGTCCTATTAGCACAACTGTGCCACAAGGGCAGGAGCAAGCATCTGGAAACATCTTTAACCGGCTTCCCACTGGAGAACACATGCCATAGGATTGCTTGGCCATTGAGGTATTCTGCTTCAGCTAATTAGCTCTGCTGAAAGGCAGAACTAATTAGCATGGGTATAGAGTTGCTCTGACACAGTTACTGTGTTTGCAAGACCGGGGCTAATCCCGCCGCACGGCTCTGGAGCACAGCGCCCTGTGAGGGGTAGGGAAGCGAGAGGGAAGCAGGAGGGACAACATGCATCCCTACGCCTTGGGGACCTCAGCCCCAGCATCCCCGGCGGCCAGACCTGCCCAGCTCCCTTCAGGAGAAGCGAGGGGGCGGGCTGTGCTATGAACTGGTGGCTGTGATGACACTTGGCATCTCTCTGATGCTATGACACGGTGGCACGAGTGGACACCCCGTTCCTCGTTCCCTCGCAGGCTCCGGCAGCCGGCGGCGGCAGGCTGTGCCAACCCGGTGTCAGCCTCT